>WNWK01007244.1:0-96142 GCA_009830355.1 Cherax destructor | reverse complement strand
GAAGGCTGCAAACAGTGCATTTGACTCCCTAGAAGTCCACTAATGAAAGGAATTTTCTTGTTGGTAGATGGCTTAAGGCCCTGTATATTAGCAAATATAAATGAGGTTGTGTTGCATGTTTGTTGGGGAGATTTCATTGTTGGCATCAGTAGTTGTGAGTCCGGAGGGGCCACTGGCTGTGCCTCCAGTCTAACAAGGCTCCAAGGTGGTGGACTATTTTGGTTACCTCTTTCCATTTTCTTTCTTCGTTTCTTACCACTAAAAAATCACTTTGGGTGGGGTTTTCATAACTACCATAACTACTATGGTTTGTTGTATGGGGTATGTGCCTCCTGGTTCCTTTTAGGTGGTATGTGGAGCAATTTGTATTGTAACATTGTTTTTCAAAGATTGAAGAATGACACATCTCAGGGTGGAAGAATTTGCAAGAGGTAGAACGACACACTCCTTTAGACAGGAGGTCGCTGCAGTTTTTGGGATGCTCGAAGTTGCATGTCCCATTTGTTTGGCCTGATATTCCATGTTTACAGATGCCCCAAACATAGTATTTGCACCATTTTGTTTTTGGCTGGGTGATGTGACCCAGGAGGTATCTTGCACCAACAAACCTCTGGTTGTCTTCAGGAAGAAACTCAGTGAGTATCTCAAAACAATTCCTGATCAGCCAGGCTGTGGTTTATACGCGTACAATGGACGGATGTCGGCGGGCATCAACAGCGTGAATGAGTTGGAAAAATTCGGATTCAGGATGGATATAGGAAAGCACTGGTTTGGTAATAGAGTTGTGGATGAGTGGAACAAACTCCCGAGTACCGTCATAGAAGCTAAAACGTTGTGTAGTTTTAAAAATAGGTTAGATAAATACATGAGTGAGTGTGGGTGGGTGTGAGTTGGACCTGACTAGCTTGTGCTACTAGGTCAGATGCCGTGCTGCTTCCTTAAGTGGATGTGACCTGACCTGACTAGGTTGGGGCATTGGTTTAAGCCGGTAGGACACTTGGACCTGCCTCGCATGGGCCAGTAGGCCTGCTGCAGTATTCCTTCTTATGTTCTTATATTGCATAGGTAATGAAGCGGGTGAAGAATAGGTTAAGCTATGTGTAGAGCTTTATCAAGTTAATAAATTTGATAAAGCTCTTCACAAAACTCCATCTGCACCTGGGCCTTATCGCTGACAGTGCACTGAGTACACAATGGATTTTTTGCCACCTGAATGGCTAGTTTATTGTGGAAATCAGGAATAACAGAGCTGTAGGTTACAGTGGGTGGTGATGGGACCTTCCCACTGGGTGGCTAGCTTCACGGTGTCATTGGACCCACAGCATGGATGAAAAACTGACCGCTTGCGTGCACCACTGGGGAGAGGGTGGGTTGGCCTGGGGCAGCAGCACTGGGGAGAGGGTGGGTTGGTCTGGGGCAGCAGCACTGGGGAGAGGGTGGGTTGGCCTGGGGCAGCAGCACTGGGGAGAGGGTGGGTTGGCCTGGGGCAGCAGCACTGGGGAGAGGGTGGGTTGGCCTGGGGCAGCAGCACTGGGGAGAGGGTGGGTTGGCCTGGGGCAGCAGCACTGGGGAGAGGTGGGTTGGCCTGGGGCAGCAGCACTGGGGAGAGGGTGGGTTGGCCTGGGGCAGCATCATGGGTTGGCCGGGGGCAGCACCACCACTGACTACTGGCTTAACCCATGCTGGATTGAGTGCTGCTGCTGAGTGTCTGAGTGGTCCTTCAGTCTACTCTGTCAAGTAGAACCTTCAACGGGTTGCCCTGAAAGCTGGTGAAAAGCTTTTGATCCAAGGAATTAAAGCTACCCCTCTATTTCGTCTGATCAAACAAGTCTTCCACCGCGTCCCAGGCGTTGTATTAATCTTGCGAGTTTAGTGCTTCCCCAGGAACATAACATTAATATATAATAATAATAATAATAATAATAATAATAATAATAATTAGCAATAATATAAAAATAATAACAATAATAATAGTACTAGTTGGCATGGCTTGACGTAAGCTTACAAGTGACGCTACAAGGTTACCAAGTGGCCACGGACCTCGGTTCACTGGGGTCATTAGCCAAGAGAGGTCACACTACCTGTCTGCGGGTGTTCTAGGGAAATTAGCGTGAAATGTTAGTATTACCATGACTTCCTTCGTCAGTGTTGTAGAGTCAGAACGCAAGATGTTAGAGGAGGGAGGGAGGGAGGGGGAGGGAGGGAGGAAGAGTCTACTTCTCAAAGAGGTAAGATATTGAAATGTCGTTTGGATGTGTGTAATGGTGAGAGTAAATTGGATGGTGATTACAAAGCAGGTTAGCAGCAACGACGAGAATGTTAGCAGTAAGAAATACCTGGAGTATACCTGGAGATTGTTTCGGGGTCAACGCCCCGCGGCCCGGTCTGTGACCAGGCCCCATGGAAAGTGGTTTGGTGTCAAGAGAAAGCCTTAATAAGGAAGGTAAAGGAAATAGGCTTGAGGGTGGAACATCGCTCGGTACTCCATGATGAATGTACTATAGTGGTCAGTGAGGATAAAGGTGCCCTTAACACCTCTACTAAAACAGGTAAGAATGTGCTAATTGTTGGGTATTCGCAAATTAGATACATGGACTGAGCCTTCAATACGAAGTATAGGAAGGCAAGATAAAGAATGTATCACTGGAAGCAACCCCATCATCTGCCTCAATACTGGTGGAAACAATATTGGGAAATGCAGGAGGCAGGAATTAGTAACTAGGTACAGGTTAGCTATAGATTTAATTAGGTCAGAGGGAGGGATCCCGATCATATGTAGCATTCTGCCTAGATTAGACTAAATTAAATTAATCGGGGAGTGGTAAACCAGTAGGAGTGGACAATGAATGAATGTCTACAGCAATTGGTGTAAATTGTTGGTTACACAAGTGATGCAAGGAACTTGGAATTTCATTCATTGACAACTTGCATAAATTCCATGGCAGACATATGTTGGCAAAGATGAGGAACCTCTGTCTCTCTGGCACAGGGGTGACATCCTTAGCCACTTGTGTAGATGGGCCCTTGATGACTTGTATAAGATTTTCAACTGATGAAAGATAGAAGTATGAGTGAGTGTCGGGAACCAAAGGGTTGCAACACTAGTGACGGAGGGAACCAAAGGGTTGCAACACTAGTGACGGCGGGAACCAAAGGGTTGCAACACTAGTGACGGAGGTAACCAAAGGGTTGCAACACTAGTGACGGGGGTAACCAAAGGGTTGCAACACTAGTGACAGGGGAACCAAGGAAAGTGCAACACTAGTGACGGAGGGAACAGAAATGACCAAGATATCTCAGGAAAGAGTCCGCAAAACATGATGCCTCATAAATCAGTTAATAAAAAAATTTACTGTAAAAAAGAAAAATTGCTAGTGGAAAGAGGCGAGGTATTAACTTCCTTAGCGAGAAAGAAAATAGATGAGCTAGAGCTAATTGCATCTGCAAGAAATACAGATGTTACTGCAAAAACCGAGACTTGGTTCACGCTGATAAATAGGAACGTGCTTGCTGAATGCTACATACAGGGGGTATAAATTATTGCACGCTGCCATTCAGCAGGCAGCAGGGAGGCGGAGTTGCTGCACGCTGCCATTCAGCAGGCAGGGAGGCGGAGTTGCTGCACGCTGCCATTCAGCAGGCAGGGAGGCGGAGTTGCTGCACGCTGCCATTCAGCAGGCAGGGAGGCGGAGTTGCTGCACGCTGCCATTCAGCAGGCAGGGAGGCGGAGTTGCTGCACGCTGCCATTCAGCAGGCAGGAGGCGGAGTTGCTGCACGCTGCCATTCAGCAGGCAGGGAGGCGGAGTTGCTGCACGCTGCCATTCAGCAGGCAGGGAGGCGGAGTTGCTGCACGCTGCCATTCAGCAGGCAGGGAGGCGGAGTTGCTGTGTACGAGCATGTTAGGGAAAGTGTAAACTGTAGCATCAGACATCTAAAGGCAAAGGGGGAGACACAGCAACCACGGTACGGGTGGGGCTAGAACCCATGGCAAGTAACGACTTTGAGGGGACTTGAGCTAGAGTTTGTCAAGGCCACACATTTGTGGTCACAGTGGTGACCCATGCTAACCTCCGTATTGTGTTAGTTGGATGAATCTTATTGTCGCCAGCTGGCCCAGTGGCTTACCCACTGACCTGAGTTTTACCACTCACTCACCATGGATTCAAACTACACCCGTTTCGTGATTTGTTTGCAGTCGTGTTATTATGATTTTGTATGTCAAGAGAGACGGAATCAGTATGGTTGCAGCAAGCTGAAGGCTAAACTAATTCTAGGTGTGATCTACAGACCTAAACTAGATAGGGAACAAGGTATAAACTTCATTGTGGTGAAACTGCTAAGACATCTAGAGACAACGTTGTCGTTTTATTGGGAGATTTTAACTTTAGTTAAACTGATTATCCATTATTGTAAGTATATACTGATTACCTCATTTGACCTTCGGTTGAGTTACTACACAGTCGATGATCAGGTACACAAATGGTTCTCCATCAACCGGTATAGGACACAGAGTTCTTATCAATTAGTATAAGACACAAAGGCGCTGGTCTTGGATTGTTAATTTTCGTGGTGGGAGTTTGTTGTGATGAAGGATGACCTGAATAATGTGGCCTGGGGTCACCTCGTCAGGGATTGTCAGAACAGAGAACTGACAGATGGTGACAGTGGTTGTCATCCACGACGTGTCGACGTTTCCCAGAGCATCGTACAAGCTGCACAATGCACATATATCCCTTAGAAAGAAATTAGATCATACATAAATGAACTATGTTTTGGGTGAAAAGAGAGACATTGGTGAAATAAGAGAGGACATTATATCCATTTTAAAAGTTAAAAAATAGGAAAAAAGAAAGGCAAAAAATAGATTATGAACTAAAGGTTGTGAGGGAATCAAGGGCAAACAAAATAGTGTCTTTTATATATATAGGAACAAGATAAGGGAAAGGATAAGTCCACTCTAATGTAGCTCAGGTCACCTCACAGTTAGTTACAAATGTGTATTGTTTTTAACATCTATTTCCTTTCTGTTTTTCCCCACAAGAGGACACAAATGAAATCCCAGGAAAAATTATGCAAAATCTAAGTCACTAGGGACATGGTCCTCAGACAAATAAATTAAAACCAAGCAAATCGCCCGGCCTTGACGAATTGTTTCAAGGGTTATTAAGGAATGTAAGGGGGAACTTTGTAAAACATTAGCTAATTTCCTCAACAAATAACTACAAACAGGTATTGTACCAGATAAGTAGAAAGTGGCAAACTTAATACCTATTTACAAATTGGGAGATTGGTCGTTAGCTTCAAATTATAGATCAGTCAGCCTAATTTCAATTATAGGAAAGCCGATGAAATCAGTAATTGCGGGTGAAATTCGACTCCACCTTCATAAATATAATTTGACTAATGAATCTCAGCATGGTTTGAAAAAGGCGTTCATGCCTTATAAATTTACTAACCTGTTTTATGTCTTACTGAGGTATTTGAGGCGGTACACCGAGCTATAAAAAAATACAGTATTATGTATATGATTTTCAGGAAGGTCTCATAGAATGTTATATACAAGACTATTGAAGAAAGTAGTGGCACTCGGAAGACGGGATGGGAGGGGGGTGTAAGATACATGTATCTTTATTCCGAAATGTTTCGTCTACACAGTAGGCTTCTTCAGTGGAGTACAGAAGACGATGTAATCAGTCCATCATCCTTGAAGACGTAGTTTTGAGGTGGTCAGTCCCTCAGCCTGGACTTCCGTCACGATTGTTGGACTGAACACATCAACTCCAGGCTGAGGGACTGATTACCTCAAACTAATTCTGATATTCACCATTCTTTTTTGTATAGGACTGATGAAACCACTGTGTGGCGAAACGTTTCCTCAAAGATACCGAAGCATTGCAGTACTACTGATCAGTACTCTGGCCCAGTACTACTGATCAGTACTCTGGCCCAGTACTACTGATCAGTACTCTGGCCCAGTACTACTGATCAGTACTCTGGCCCAGTACTACTGATCAGTACTCTGGCCCAGTACTACTGATCAGTACTCTGGCCCAGTACTAATGATCAGTACTCTGGCCCAGTACTACTGATCAGTACTCTGGCCCATTACTAATGATGAGTACTCTGGCCCAGTACTACTGATCAGTACTCTGGAACAGTACTACTGATCAGTACTCTGGCCCAGGACTACTGATCAGTACTCTGGCCCAGTACTAATGATTAGTACTCTGGCCCAGTACTACTGATCAGTACTCTGGCCCAGTACTACTGATCAGTACTCTGGCCCAGTACTACTGATCAGTACTCTGGTCCAGTACTACTGATCAGTACTCTGGTCCAGTACTACTGATCAGTACTCTGGTCCAGTACTACTGATCAGTATTCTGGCCCAGTACTACTGATCAGTACTCTGGCCCAGTACTACTGATCAGTACTCTGGCCCAGTACTACTGATCAGTACTCTGGTCCAGTACTACTGATCAGTACTCTGGTCCAGTACTACTGATCAGTACTCTGGTCCAGTACTACTGATCAGTACTCTGGTCCAGTACTACTGATCAGTACTCTGGTCCAGTACTACTGATCAGTACTCTGGTCCAGTACTACTGATCAGTACTCTGGTCCAGTACTACTGATCAGTACTCTGGCCCAGTACTACTGATCAGTACTCTGGAACAGTACTACTGATCAGTACTCTGGCCCAGTACTACTGATCAGTACTCTGGCCCAGTACTAATGATTAGTACTCTGGCCCAATAGTACTACTGATCAGTACTCTGGCCCAGTACTACTGATCAGTACTCTGGCCCAGTACTACTGATCAGTACTCTGGTCCAGTACTACTGATCAGTACTCTGGTCCAGTACTACTGATCAGTACTCTGGTCCAGTACTACTGATCAGTACTCTGGTCCAGTACTACTGATCAGTACTCTGGCCCAGTACTACTGATCAGTACTCTGGCCCAGTACTACTGATCAGTACTCTGGTCCAGTACTACTGATCAGTACTCTGGTCCAGTACTACTGATCAGTACTCTGGTCCAGTACTACTGATCAGTACTCTGGTCCAGTACTACTGATCAGTACTCTGGTCAGTACTACTGATCAGTACTCTGGTCAGTACTACTGATCAGTACTCTGGCCCAGTACTAATGATCAGTACTCTGGCTCCAGTACTACTGATCAGTACTCTGGTCCAGTACTACTGATCAGTACTCTGGCCCAGTACTATTTTTGATAAACGGGGATGGTCTGCTCGAGATGTGAAGATGATGATGAGAATAAGAACAGGAGAGGATAAATGAGTATAAGGAGAGCTTGGCAAGGTAGTTGGGAAAACGGCTCTTGGAGTCTAGCAAATACAGGGGTGACAGATATTGCGGACACAGAGAGAAGAGGAGGGAAGGAGAGGAACTTCACACACGAGGAATTACTATAAGAACATTCCATTATATGATGAATTAGACACATGTGTAATATCTGAGTATCTTACTTGTAGATGTTTCGCCCTCCGGTGCTTTTATCCATACATGGACGTAATGTAAAGACCGTAGAAATATATACATCAGACAGTGGAAAATGAGATAATCTGTGCCTCAGCTGATCACCTGCTCCTAGGTTGAGAGATATCAGAGACACTGCTGGGACAAGTGTAGAAGTCTTCAAGAGGAGGAAACTAAACAAGTATCTTCACCAGATTCCAGATCAATCAGGCTGTGATGGATATGTGTATTCGTCGCGCCCCTAGTTTTTATTGGAGGTACTTTGCACTGATTGCCAAGAGAGATGAGAGTGCATATGGAAGGTCTGCTGGGAGACATGTACTGGGGGAAATCTTCACCAGATGCCTGTTAAACCAGGTTGTGATGGATATGTGGGCCAGTGGGCCACCAGTAGCAACAGCCTGGTTGACCAGGCAAGCACCAGACGAGCCTGGCCTATGGCCGGGCTCAAGGAATATGGAAAACTCTGGGAACTCATGAGATCTATATCAAAGGTAAATATATGACTGATTACCTCATCTTCTACTGTCTGCTGTATATATTTCTACAGTTTTCATATTATGTCTGTGTAATGTATTGATAAAGTCACTGGATGTTGAAACGTCTATAAGTAAAGATACCCAGATGTTGCACATGTTTCTAATTCATTATGTTGTCAGTAATGAATACCACTGATATACCACTCCATTATATTAATGTAGTTGGATGCTTCTCAAGGGGACTGATCACCTCAAAACTACTATTATAAGACCGATGGACTGTTTCACATAATCTTTATTTCACGGATGTCTCCAGTTTTAATCACCTTCAAATTCGAGTGAAGAGGCCTGTTGTGTAGGTGAAAAGTTTAGAAAATGGTTAGCAAAGTGTTCGACATGTATTTTATTCATCAAGCCGACACTATACACAGCTTCAAGAGTAGATATGATAGGGCTCAAGAAGTAAATATTGCAAGGGTGTGCCACTGCAAGGGAGTGGGTGGATGGTGGTACACCAGGTGAGTGTGGTCAGGTGATGCAACGGTAGGTGGTGGGTGGTAGGTTGTGGGTGGTGACGTCACTTGTGTTGGTCACCCTCACCTCCTGGCGCCAGCGAGGCCACCTGTCTGAGAACTCAGCTGGGGGTCGAGGAGGCCACCTGTCTCACCTCTCCCCTTCCCTCCTTCCAGTTGGGGGTTTGAGATTAGTAGACACAGGGACACATAAGTACAATTATCATACATAGTGTAAATTACCTAGGATAATCCCCCCCCAAAAAAAAAAAAAAAGTCGGAGAAAGTGACTTATTTTGATGGTGGTCCTTGATATAGGATCATGAGAATAGGAAAACACTGCAGGGAGGTCTACTGGCTCTACAAGGCAGGTGATGGGGTGATGTTGACACTAAGAGAAACGAGGAATGGCGAACATGACGAGAAATGTGAAAGAGGATAAGAGATAATGTTTAGAGAAAGTGCGAGATATTATAGAGGGAATGAAGGGAGTTTTTGAGAAAAGGAGTGCAAGACTCGGGAAGAGGGAGAGATATACCTCAAGGATGCATATCCGAGGGTCAGCCCATCCCCCCCGCGTCCCGGTCCCAGACCAGGCCTCCCGGTGGATCAAAGCCTGATTAAGGAGGCTGTTACTGTTGGCCGAACACAATCCAACGTACGAACCACAGCCCGGCTGACCAAGAACTAACTTGAGAAACTTAAAGAAGGTTCGTCTTAAAGAAAGCAAGAGGATTGTTGGTAATTCCCCTTACGTATGGAGGGGGGGGGGTTGAAGAGTCGGGGACCTCTGACACTCATCACGTTTTCTCTTAGTGTATTCGTCGCGCCTCTGGTTTTTATTGGAGGTACTCGGCACTGCTTGCCAAGAGAGATGAGAGTGCATATAGAAGGTCTGCTGGGAGGCATGTAGTGGGGAAAATTGAAACAGGAAGACAATAGACATCGTTCCCATTACCATACACCACTAATCCATACCACCATTACCACCACCACCATCACCATAACCACCACCATCACCACCACTACTCCGTATGAGATACCTCCGGGATCGTCACTGCCTCAGCCTCCACATCCTTGTCGTGATTTTCTGACACTTATGTCTCATCAACCACCTCCATACCTCCCTCCCTGTTACTCCATCACTCCATGTCTGCCACCTCCCTCCCTCCCTGTTACTCCATCACTCCATGTCTGCCACCTCCCTCCCTCCCTGTTACTCCATCACTCCATGTCTGCCACCTCCCTCCCTCCCTGTTACTCCACCACTCCATGTCTGCCACCTCCCTCCCTCCCTGTTACTCCATCACTCCATGTCTGCCACCTCCCTCCCTCCCTGTTACTCCATCACTCCATGTCTGCCACCTCCCTCCTTCCCTCCCTGTTACTCCACCACTCCACTTAATCCACACTTGATTCCCACTTAATTCACACTTGATTCCCACTTCATCCACACGTGATTCCCACTTCACACGTGATTCCCACTTAATCCACACTTGATTCCCACTTCATCCACACGTGATTCCCACTTCATCCACACGTGATTCCCACTTAATCCACACGTGATTCCCACTTCATCCACACTCTATTCCCACTTGATTTTCCCTGTGTTATCAGTTCTTTACTTGTTAATTGGTTGAAGACGACTGTCACCACCACCACTGTCACCATCACCACTACCACTGTCACCATCATTGTTACCACCACCACTACCACTGTCACCATCATTGTTACCACCACCACAGTCACCACCACCATAATCAAGTTATCACCACCAGCATCACTGCTGTCCACTGTCACCACCAGCATCACTGCTGTCCACTGTCACCACCAGCATCACTGCTGTCCACTGTCACCACTAGCATCACTGCTGTCCACTGTCACCACCAGCATCACTGTTGTTCACTGTCACCACCAGCATCACTGTTGTCCACTGTCACCACCAGCATCACTGTTGTCCACTGTCACCACCAGCATCACTGTTGTCCACTGTCACCACCAGCATCACTGTTGTCCACTGTCACCACCAGCATCACTGCTGTCCACTGTCACCACCAGCATCACTGTTGTCCACTGTCACCACCAGCATCACTGCTGTCCACTGTCACCACCAGCATCACTGTCACCACTACCACAGTCAAAGTTACCATCATTACCACTTGTCACCAATTATCACTGTCACCACCACAAAGTCTCCAACACGTTAAACCCCATACAATCACCACCACCACATTAAACCCCATACAATCACCACCACATTAAACCCCATACAGTCACCACCACCACCGCATTAAACTCCATACAATCACTTGTTTACCTGGACAAGGTTTCGGGGGTCAACGCCCCCGCGGCCTGGTCTGAGACCAGGCCTCGTGGTGGATCAGGGTTTGATCAAGCAGGATGTTACTGCTGGCCGCACATAAACCGACGTACGAACCACAGCCCGGTTGATCAGGAACTGACTTTAGGTGCCTGTCCAGCGCCTTCTTGAAGACAGATAGGGGACTATTTGTAATTCCCCTTATGTATGCTGGGAGGCATTTGAACAGTCTTGGGCCCCTGACACTTATTGTGTCATATCTTAGTGTACTCGTGGCCCCCCTGCTTCTTATTGAGGGAATGTTGCATCTCCTGCCGAGTCTTTTGCTTTTGTAGGGAGTGATTTATGTGTGCAGATTTGATACTAATCCCTCTAGGATTTTCCAAGTGTATATTATCATGTATCTTTCTCGCCTGCGTTCCAGGGAATACAAATCAAGGGACTTCAACCGTTCAAAGTAATTTACGTGCTTTATCATACTTATGTGTGCCCTGAAAGTTAGTGTACAGCAGTATTCCAGCCTAGAGAGAACAAGCGATTTGAAAAGAATCATCATGGGCTTTGCATCCCTAGTTTTGAAGGTTCTCATTATCCATCCTATCATTTTTCTAGCAGATGAGGTACAATCACCACCACCACCTTAAGCCCCATACAGTCGCCACCACCACCTTAAACCCCATACAGTCGCCACCACCACCTTAAACCCCATACAATCACCACCACCCTAAACCCAATACAATCACCACCCACCACCTTAAACCCCATATAATCAACACCACCACCACTAGTACCACAACCACTACCACCACCAGTACTACGACTACCACCACCAGTACTACGACTACCACCACCAGTACTACGACTACCACCACCAGTACTACGACTACCACCACCAGTACTACGACTACCACCACTAGTATCACCACCACCACCACCATCATTATCAGCCTTGCTCTAGAAATATCTTTGTGGTGACTCACTTTTTTTTCTTACCTGCCTGACCCCCATGCCCTGTCTATCTCCTCCCCTTCCCATCCCCCACCACTTTCCCCCTTTCTCCCACTTCTCTCCATCTAGCTTCTAACATCTCTCTCTCATTCCAGTTTCCTCATCTTGTTTTCCTACTGTCTCATTGTCTCCTTCCTACCCTTCCTTCAGCCCATTTTCCATCACCCATACTCTAACTACTCCTCCTTAGCCCCCTTCCATATGTCTCTTCGCCCCTTCATTCACTTCAATTATTCCTCTCAATTCTATCAGCCCCCTTTCAGCCCCTCAACCCTTTTCTCTCTGTGCTTTTGTGCTCAACCCTTCCCTTTCTCCATAATCCCTCCCATCACCCTTCTCATCCCTCCCATCACTCTTCTCATCCCTCCCATCACCTTTCCACGCTGGTCACTGCAGAGAAACAGTGTATTACGAACTCGGCGTAGAATGGCCTCACACCTTGTCGTAATTGATTAAATAATAGAGAAAGCAAGAGACAAGAGACGTTATATGTCTTGTATTTCCTTCACCAAATAAACAAGTTGGTATTTACAATATGTACAGGAATGTAAGAGCAAGTGTACAACATGGTGATCAAAGGAGGCAAAACTGCAAAAGCCAGAGAAAGCAGCGTGAGCGACCAGCAGCCCAGACAAGTCTGCCAGTCTGCCAGTACTCGCATCACAAGCGAACTGTTACAAAATGCGATATCTATAAAGTATAGACATCTCCAGAGAATACTATAAAGTCAACTTATTCATCCCCCTCCAGCATCTAGCCCGTTTCTGGTTTTGTAAGTTTGTCAGAAAGTATTCTGGTCCAGTTATTCTTTAAAATTATGATAAATTTTAATAGTGCTTTAGGATTTCAACTGATAGGATACTAATGAAATAAAAATTGAGAAGTTTATTAACAAAGTTGTCTAGGTGGACAAAATCAAAGTAAATGAATTTGATATCATTTTTGATATAAGCTGCTACACTTCTCTTGTAGTGCAAAGTTAAATTGTACATATAGTAGTTAAATGCTGAAGGCACATTTCATATCAGTATGACTCCTAAGAACCGTCTGGTACGTTGTTATCAATTATAAAAATAATACTAGCATATATAAGCTTGTGTGCGAGACTGTGTGTATGTGCCCAAAGTTGTTTGTTATTTCTCAATAAGACTAGACTCAACTTAGACTTAAACAGTGACTGACTAAACGTTCTCAAATAATCTATCTTCTTGACCAACAAGGCAATTAAAACATCTTGGTTGAACAATATGATGAACGATTCGCTGAACAATAACAATGTACAAAACAGCAGCACGGAGTCAGTAACAAGGAGACAAAATAACGACCCTAACTGGGGACCATTAGCAGATCCTCCATGAAAGTCATAAAACTCCCTTAGTACTGAATCTAAATTTAGCATAACCAAATCCGACTACGACGGTGCATAGATGCCACAAAAAATAGATCAGACGCTTTAGTTTGGGACCTGGGTTGATTTAGAGTGCCGGTATGACACAACCTCAGCAAAACGTCAACAATCACTAAGTCTGAGCAATGCTCTGTGAACAGAGTTACACAGAGTTAAAAGATGTATGTTTCAACTCACCAACGAAATCATACTCTACCAAAACAGGTCTAAATAACGAACAGAGACGAGAGGAATGCTTCCTGGACCAGGAACAGATGGAGAGAGCCATGCTTCCTGGACCAGGAGCAGATGGAGAGAGCCATGCTTCCTGGACCAGGAACAGATGGAGAGAGCCATGCTTCCTGGACCAGGTACAGATGGAGAGAGCCATGCTTCCCGGACCAGGAGCAGATGGAGAGAGCCATGCTTCCCGGACCAGGAGCAGATGGAGAGCCATGTTTCCTGGACCAGGAGCAGATGGAGAGAGCCATGCTTCCTGGACCAGGAGCAGATGAGAGAGCCATGCTTCCCTGACCAGGAGCAGATGGAGAGAGCCATGCTTCCCTGACCAGGAGCAGATGGAGAGAGCCATGCTTCCTGGACCAGGAGCAGATGGAGAGAGCCATGCTTCCCGGACCAGGAGCAGACGGAGAGAGCCATGCTTCCCGGACCAGGAGCAGATGGAGAGAGCCATGCTTCCCGGACCAGGAGCAGATGGAGAGAGCCATGCTTCCCGGACCAGGAGCAGATGGAGAGAGCCATGCTTCCCTGACCAGGAGCAGATGGAGAGAGCCATGCTTCCCTGACCAGGAGCAGATGGAGAGAGCCATGCTTCCCTGACCAGGAGCAGATGGAGAGAGCCATGCTTCCCTGACCAGGAGCAGATGGAGAGAGCCATGCTTCCCTGACCAGGAGCAGATGGAGAGAGCCATGCTTCCCTGACCAGGAGCAGATGGAGAGAGCCATGCTTCCCGGACCAGGAGCAGATGGAGAGAGCCATGCTTCCCGGACCAGGAGCAGATGGAGAGAGCCATGCTTCCCTGACCAGGAGCAGATGGAGAGAGCCATGCTTCCCTGACCAGGAGCAGATGGAGAGAGTCATGCTTCCCTGACCAGGAGCAGATGGAGAGAGTCATGCTTCCCGGACCAGGAGCAGATGGAGAGAGCCATGCTTCCCTGACCAGGAGCAGATGGAGAGAGTCATGCTTCCCGGACCAGGAGCAGATGGAGAGAGCAATGCTTCCCTGACCAGGAGCAGATGGAGAGAGTCGTGCTTGCCAGACCAGGAGCAGATGGAGAGAGTCATGCTTGCCAGACCAGGAGCAGATGGAGAGAGTCATGCTTGCCAGACCAGGAGCAGATGGAGAGAGCCATGCTTCCCTGACCAGGAGCAGATGGAGAGAGCCATGCTTCCCTGACCAGGAGCAGATGGAGAGAGCCATGCTTCCCTGACCAGGAGCAGATGGAGAGAGCCATGCTTCCCTGACCAGGAGCAGATGGAGAGAGCCATGCTTCCTGACCAGGAGCAGATGGAGAGAGCCATGCTCCCCTGACCAGGAGCAGATGGAGAGAGCCATGCTTCCCTGACCAGGAGCAGATGGAGAGAGTCATGCTTCCCGGACCAGGAGCAGATGAAGAGAGTCATGCTTCCCGGACCAGGAGCAGATGGAGAGAGCCATGCTTCCCTGACCAGGAGCAGATGGAGAGAGCAATGCTTCCTGACCAGGAGCAGATGGAGAGAGCCATGCTTCCCGGACCAGGAGCAGATGGAGAGAGCCATGCTTCCCTGACCAGGAGCAGATGGAGAGAGCCATGCTTCCCTGACCAGGAGCAGATGGAGAGAGCCATGCTTCCCTGACCAGGAGCAGATGGAGAGAGCCATGCTTCCCTGACCAGGAGCAGATGGAGAGAGCCATGCTTCCCTGACCAGGAGCAGATGGAGAGAGCCATGCTTCCCTGACCAGGAGCAGATGGAGAGAGCCATGCTTCCCGGACCAGGAGCAGATGGAGAGAGCCATGCTTCCCGGACCAGGAGCAGATGGAGAGAGCCATGCTTCCCGGACCAGGAGCAGATGGAGAGAGCCATGCTTCCCGGACCAGGAGCAGATGGAGAGAGCCATGCTTCCCGGACCAGGAGCAGAAGGAGAGAGCCATGCTTCCCGGACCAGGAGCAGAAGGAGAGAGCGGTGCTTGTCGAGCGATGATGCAAAAAAAAAAAAATACTTTCGAGATTTCTTGACTTCAGTCCTCACATCAGTGATATCATTTGAATCGCCCCTGGTACTGCAGAGACACCGGCAGGTAAACAAGCGAGCTGATAGTTAGCTAAGCAGTTTACCAATTCCGACAGCCAACCACAACTCTGGAACAGTGAGCACAGTGAAGTGTAAATGTTACATCCTACCTAATAACATAACTAAGTCAAATAATAGTATAAAGAAAGATATTTTCATTTTAGCTATTAATGAAAATATCAGCAATATAAAATTATATGAAAGATAATATACATCAAATATACATTGTGTCCCTTTCAGGGGGATGACGCAACATGAACCACATTGCTTCACAGCTCTGGCAGGCTTGTCTGTAATTGGCTGATGAACCGATATAGCGACGGGGCCACTGTTGATCATTAAATCCTTGGCACCTGGTTCACTGGTTTGGAGGCAGCCTGTATGGAAGTGTGACATACGCTGAATAAAATAAAATGTAAGTACTTGTAGAATGCCACACAGTGCAAAAAGTTGACCATGCACCGCTGGTTGACAGTATTACTGAGACCAGACTGAATGTATGAAACAGTGTCCTCAGCAGTGTTGATGGGGAAGTGTCCTCAGCAGTGTTGATGGGGAAGTGTCCTCAGCAGTGTTGATGGGGAAGTGTCCTCAACAGTGTTGATGGGGAAGTGTCCTCAGCAGTGTTGATGGGGAAGTGTCCTCAGCAGTGTTGATGAGGAAGTGTCCTCAGCAGTGTTGATGAGGAAGTGTCCTCAGCAGTGTTGATGAGGAAGTGTCCTCAGCAGTGTTGATGGGGAAGTGTCCTCAGCAGTGTTGATGGGGAAGTGTCCTCAGCAGTGTTGATGGGGAAGTGTCCTTAGCAGTGTTGATGGGGAAGTGTCCTCAGCAGTGTTGATGGGGAAGTGTCCTCAGCAGTGTTGATGGGGAAGTGTCCTTAGCAGTGTTGATGGGGAAGTGTCCTCAGCAGTGTTGATGGGGAAGTGTCCTTAGTAGTGTTGATGGGGAAATGTCCTTAGCAATGTTGATGGGGAAGTGTCCTTAGCAGTGTTGATGGGGAAGTGTCCTCAGCAATGTTGATGGGGAAGTGTCCTCAGCAATGTTGGTGAAGTGTCCTCAGCAATGTTGATGGGGAAGTGTCCTTAGCAGTGTTGATGGGGAAGTGTCCTCAGCAATGTTGATGGGGAAGTGTCCTCAGCAATGTTGATGGTGAAGTGTCCTCAGCAATGTTGATGGGAAGTGTCCTCAGCAGTGTTGATGGGGAAGTGTCCTCAGCAGTGTTGATGGGGAAGTGTCCTCAGCAGTGTTGATGGGGAAGTGTCCTTAGCAGTGTTGATGGGGAAGTGTCCTTAGCAGTGTTGATGGGGAAGTGTCCTCAGCAATGTTGATGGTGAAGTGTCCTCAGCAATGTTGATGGGGAAGTGTCCTCAGCAATGTTGATGGGGAAGTGTCCTCAGCAGTGTTGATGGGGAAGTGTCCTTAGCAGTGTTGATGGGGAAGTATCCTTAGCAGTGTTGATGGGGAAGTGCCCACAGCAGTGTTGATGGGGAAGTATCCTTAGCAGTGTTGATGGGGAAGTGTCCTCAGCAGTGTTGATGGGGAAGTATCCTTAGCAATGTTGATGGTGAAGTGTCCTCAGCAGTGTTGATGGGGAAGTGTCCTCAGCAGTGTTGATGGGGAAGTGTCCTCAGCAGTGTTGATGGGGAAGTGTCCTTAGCAGTGTTGATGGGGAAGTGTCCTAGCAGTGTTGATGGGAAGTCTCAGCAGTGTTGATGGGGAAGTCTCTAGCATGTTGATGGGAAGTGTCCTTAGCAGTGTTGATGGGGAAGTGTCCTTAGCAGTGTTGATGGGGAAGTGCCCTTAGCAGTGTTGATGGGGAAGTGTCCTCAGCAGTGTTGATGGGGAAGTATCCTTAGCAGTGTTGATGGGGAAGTGCCCTCAGCAGTGTTGATGGGGAAGTATCCTTAGCAGTGTTGATGGGGAAGTGTCCTCAGCAGTGTTGATGAAGTCACTCAGCTGTGAGGGGAAATCCTTAGCAGTGTTGATGGGGAAGTGTCCTCAGCAGTGTTGATGGGAAGTCCTTAGCATGTTCCTCAGCAGTGTTGATGGGGAAGTGCCCTCAGCAGTGTTGATGGGGAAGTATCCTTAGCAGTGTTGATGGGGAAGTGTCCTCAGCAGTGTTGATGCCGTCAGTCAGTCTGATGAGGTAGTGATAAGTCTTGTGGCAGTGTTGTATCAGATAAGGCGTCATGGCGCCTGTCTTGTGCCTGACTGAAGGTGCGCTGATAAGCCTCTCATGCTACGAATTGAAGGACGATGAGATGACACTGAAGAAGTGAGCAGCGAAACAGCGGGAGATCGTGTGAAACATGATCCCCCGGGCACAACTGCTATTGGTTTCGTGATGTGATAGCTCAGAGCCTTTACCAAATTGTTTTTAGCGTCGTGTTGAAGTACTCCCGTGGGGGTTTACTGTGGTGTTGCAGAGTACCTTGCAAGTGTTGATCCTCTGTGTTGTGGCTGCTGCAAAATCTTGATGTCGATTTCTTCAAGTGTCGGAGGTGATACAAGATGTAGACTCTAGACCGACAGCTGGTCTAGCAACTGGCTTCTCGAATTTAATCCCACCAAATGCAAAATCATGAAGATCGGAGAAGGGCAAAGAAGACCGCTGACAGAGTACAGGCTAGGTGGACAAAGGCTACAAACCTCGTCAAAGGAGAAAGACCTTGGGGTGAGTATAACGCCAAGCACGTCTCCGGAGGCACACATCAACCAGATAACTGCGGCAGCATATGTGCGACTGGCAAACCTAAGATTAGCGTTCCGTTACCTTAACAAGGAATCGTTCAAGACACTGTACACCGTGTACGTCAGGCCCGTACTAGAGTATGCAGCACAAGTCTGGAACCCGTACCTGGTCAAGCACGTCAAGAAACTAGAGAAAGTGCAAAGGTTTGCGACAAGGCTAGTTCCACAACTCAGGGGACTGTCCTATGAAGAAAGGTTGAGGGAAATAGGACTAGCAACACTGAAGGACAGAAGGGTTAGAGGAGACATGATAACGACATACAAAATACTGCGGGGAATCGACAAGGTGGATAGTGACAGGATGTTCAAGAGAGGGAACACAGAAACAAGGGGGCACAACTGGAAGCTGAAGACTCAGATGAGTCAAAGGGATGTTAGGAAGCATTTCTTCAGCAATAGAGTAGTCAGGAAGTGGAATAGTCTAGCGAACGATATAGTGGAGGCAGGAACTATACATAGTTTTAAGACAATGTATGATAAAGCTCATGGAGCAGGGAGAACAGTGACCCAGTAGCGGACAGCGAAGAGGCGGGGCCAGGAGCTGAGTCTCGACCCCTGCAACCACAATTAGGTGAGTACACACACATTCGTGTTTTTTTTATATATATATA
Organism: Cherax destructor; assembly: GCA_009830355.1. Taxonomy (NCBI): domain Eukaryota; kingdom Metazoa; phylum Arthropoda; class Malacostraca; order Decapoda; family Parastacidae; genus Cherax; species Cherax destructor. The sequence continues at coordinate 77,277 of WNWK01007244.1, read as the reverse complement.
TATATATATATATATATATATATATATATATATATATATATATATATATATTAAAGGGCTGACGGTATTTTGTTCAAGACATAACTCACAGCAGTGAATGCAAGTTAGGCTAATATAGAGACTTAGAAAGGATATGAACAGGTAACTTATGTGTGCATGTGAATCAGTTGTGAACTGTTTTTCTAATGGGAGTAAAGACTTCGGTCTAAGGTTAAGCTCCCTGATTCTGATGAATGGTATTGTGTCTGCAGATTAGGGAGGATTCCAGGTGTCTATGTTGTGTTTTCTCTCTCTAGTTTAGGTTAGGTAAAGTTTGTCAGGAAGCAGGACAAGTGTTTCCTGACACGGGTCTTAGTCATATGAAAACCCGCAGGTTGAACTTTTGGTCATCTGACCGAGGCCTTCCACTGGCTTACCCGTCCACCCCTTTAAAAATTAAGGTCACTAGTTGGGCGTTATTGCAGTACATAGGTGTGTGGGTCTTATGCATGTGTAAAAGACAAGCACAGCTAGTGTTGTGTACCGGTGTTCCAGCTAGTGTTGTGTACCGGTGTTCCAGCTAGTGTTGTGTACCGGTGTTCCAGCTAGTGTTGTGTACCGGTGTTCCAGCTAGTGTTGTGTACCGGTGTTCCAGCTAGTGTTGTGTACTGGTGTTCCAGCTAGTGTTGTGTACTGGTGTTCCAGCTAGTGTTGTGTACCGGTGTTCCAGCTAGTGTTGTGTACCGGTGTTCCAGCTAGTGTTGTGTACTGGTGTTCCAGCTAGTGTTGTGTACCGGTGTTCCAGCTAGTGTTGTGTACCGGTGTTCCAGCTAGTGTTGTGTACTGGTGTTCCAGCTAGTGTTGTGTACTGGTGTTCCAGCTAGTGTTGTGTACTGGTGTTCCAGCTAGTGTTGTGTACCGGTGTTCCAGCTAGTGTTGTGTACCGGTGTTCCAGCTAGTGTTGTGTACTGGTGTTCCAGCTAGTGTTGTGTACTGGTGTTCCAGCTAGTGTTGTGTACCGGTGTTCCAGCTAGTGTTGTGTACCGGTGTTCCAGCTAGTGTTGTGTACTGGTGTTCCAGCTAGTGTTGTGTACCGGTGTTCCAGCTAGTGTTGTGTACCGGTGTTCCAGCTAGTGTTGTGTACTGGTGTTCCAGCTAGTGTTGTGTACTGGTGTTCCAGCTAGTGTTGTGTACTGGTGTTCCAGCTAGTGCTGTGTACTGGTGTTCCAGCTAGTGTTGTGTACTGGTGTTCCAGCTAGTGTTGTGTACCGGTGTTCCAGCTAGTGTTGTGTACTGGTGTTCCAGCTAGTGTTGTGTACTGGTGTTCCAGCTAGTGTTGTGTACTGGTGTTCCAGCTAGTGTTGTGTACTGGTGTTCCAGCTAGTGTTGTGTACCGGTGTTCCAGGTAGTGTTGTGTACTGGTGTTCCAGGTAGTGTTGTGTACTGGTGTTCCAGCTAGTGTTGTGTACTGGTGTTCCAGCTAGTGTTGTGTACTGGTGTTCCTGTATCTTGCTGGCTATTGTTACATGTCTCACACATAGCTACCAGCACGGTAGTTAGTCCCTGTGTTACCGTGGTCCAAGGTAGTGAGATTGGTGTTTGACAAGGTCTTTCATGTTGCTTGATGTTATGGTAGTTATTCCTGTGTTGCTTGATGTTATGGTTGCCACTCCTGTGTTGCTTGATGTTATGGTTGCCACTCCTGTATTGCTTGATGTTATGGTTGCCCCTCCTGTGTTGCTTGATGTTATGGTTGCCCTCCTGTGTTGCTTGATGTTATGGTTGCCACTCCTGTGTTGCTTGATGTTATTTATGCCACTCCTGTGTTGCTTGATGTTATGGTTGCCACTCCTGTGTTGCTGTGGGAGATTGTCGACATGGTGTACTCTGCTGTGCGGCACAATAACAAATAACAATTTCTTGGCAGCATAACTAATAATACAGTGGCAGTAGTAAAGAGTGGTTGGATGCTTCTTGCTTTGATTCTTCTCACCGTCTCCTCCTACTTCTTCCTCTTTCTCCTCTTTTTCTTCCTCTTCTAATCGTTAACATAGGCAGTTAGAACCTTCTTTTGAGACCTGTACAGGTTGTAACTTCTTGTGTTTGCTCATTGATGACTTACAAGTACTGTATCTGTTGTATGTGAGTGTGATGACTACAGGCAAGTGAATTAGTGGCTGCAGTTAGTTCAGGGCATGCCTAGGAGGTGCCTGCACAACTGGCATACACTTTCCTATGCCAGCATGACCTCCACTGACTAGCTCCCTGGTGGTCTTGCTTCTCTTAAGAAGTTCCGAGAGGATATAATATTGAGGTGCTGTACAAGTGTCAGTGGATAGCTCATCAGTGCCTTCAGGGTACTCTCATGTGCTTGGCTTTCCTTGAGTCTCCGAGTTACTGTTATCGTGTGGGGTTCGAGAGATATATAGGTTGTCAAGGACACACTTTGTAGGTTGGTTACGGGTATATTAACGGAGTCTGAGAGGGAGAGATACCAGGCCACGTCTGTTCTAGGATAGGTCTAAGGCGGTTGTGAGACCGACGCTCGCCTCTGGGCACGCACATGCGCGCAAGCGTCTGACGTCACACGCAAAGGGACTGGCTATGTAAAGCTAAGATGATTCTAATACACTACACAAGTGTATACATATTACTGACACGACAGCTCGGCCATGTTACGTATGACGTCTCGGCATACTAGACAACTCTATAGGCTGAACAGACAGGTGGCACTGGAGTGAATCTATACAATAGCAAACACATTATAACTTAGAACTAATCAAGATTAATCTTACTATCACACTTCTTGAGTTAATGGTTCTTAAGAGAATTTAATGGATCTTGAGATAATGTATTATATATTACAATTACAATTTACAATTTTTATCGATCAATCTGTATTCATGGACTCTACGGATTCTGAGGAAGAATAAATATATTTACAAGGAAGAAAGTTTTAACAGAAAGAGAGACTCGGTGCACATGGTCAACTGTTAAAACTCAGAACTCAGAGGGAACATGAACACACAAAAAAAAATTCTAGATATTGAACATCTAATAACAAAACACACAGTCGACAATTTCTCTTAACTCAATCATCTAATTATACAGTCTATTTACATTTAACCCCAACTCTGCTAGGGTAAGATTTACATATGCAGAATGGTTATCATCTCTGGGTGGATCAAAATCTTTTGCTATTGGCAACTCATACTTAGGTTGATTAGCTTCTACATGGGTATGTACACAAGAAACTTGAGGATTTCTCAATACTTGTCGTGTACGCAAGGAGTAACGACAATCAGGTTGTTCCTCTGACTCACTACTAGAAGTTGAAGGTACAGGGTCAGACGGATTATCATTGTCAGTCACAACAGTCTGGTTGTCAGGGACTTTGTCTTCGTCACATACTAACTTCATATGATCTAAATGCGATTCTTTACACTGACCCGTACTAATTTCTCTAACTTTATACTTATTGCCATTGATATGTTCGACTACTCGATACGGGCTGACAAACTTTTGGTCTAATTTAGGCATTGCAGAAGTTTTATTAAAGTTAGTAATCATTACTCTCGAACCTACTTTAATTTTAGTTGGTTTAGCTCGGGAATTAGTTACTCTAGTGAATTCTGCTGTTGACTTATGAAGCGTTTCATGGATCCTTCTGAAAACACTCTGAGCTTGGCTGGTACGAGTTGCTATGAAATCATCAGGATTATACGACGGTTTTGGATTAGAATATAATAGAGGCCGTGGTTCTCAGCCTAATAACCAGAACCAAGCGCAGTTTTCTAACTCGGGGGAATCCGAGCGCCCCAGTCAACCCGTCCAGTGGTGACAGTCGGAGATACCGAGTACTCCATCCCAATCCAAAATTCCTTCGAGTCTCCGTGTGATCTTGATGAAGAGGATCGCGGTGATGCAACTCCATTAATTGATGAAGATTATCCTATAGATGAGATAGAAGAGATAATTAATGATGAAATTCCAGTAATTGATGATGATAATTTTGGAGATGAGGTGGAAGAAACCTTTACTGATGAAAATCCGCCGTCTTGTTTGCATATTAGTTCCAATGCAACTATGGGTCCTTTAGTAGAAGCATCGTGTATGGTGCACCCGTCCATGTGTTTATGGATTCTGGGGCACAAGTTAATATCATCAGGTCTAGTTTGTTTAGGGATAAGCAGCTAAAACATGTCCTCCTAGTAGAACCAACTCGTGTGTCCACCCTTAGTGGTGTGGCTGGTTCTCGCTTAGGTGTCAGGGGTCGGACTTCTCTTACTTTCTCCATCCAAGGTAGAGATTTAACTGCTTCCTTCCTTGTCGTTGATAAGATTAGTTACCCTGGTGACCTTCTACTCGATTTGCTGCCATGAGAGATTTCCGAATTGTGCTTGATCCTTACCGATGGCATGCACAAATCGATGACCTAGTTGTACCATTTTGGGGTTATCAACTTGGATCCGAGGTCTGCCATACAGCTGCAGAGTTTACAGATTGGATTAGGTCCTTGCAAGACGATGCATTATCTAGTAGTGTTGCCAAGCGGTCAGGCACTGGAAATCCTGTCACTCCAGTCTGTGTTCCACCCTCAACAATTTTAGACATGCAAGATAGTGCCCAGCCTACTCAGGTGCCGGAAATATCCCGGACAGCCTTGAGTGCTGAGTCTATCTCTGCAATGCAGACTAGTTCAAGTAGTAGTTTCTCCACAGGGGACGCCTTGTCGGAAAACAATTATTTGAAATTAGTAATGCCATCTCTTGTCGATGTCACTTGCCGTCTGCAGAAAGATACCTCTGTAGCAGCTAGTGCCCTCACTAGAGTGTGTTGTTGTCCCGCATGTTCCAGATGGTGACAATGTCCTAGTTGACAGTGATTCCTGCAGAGTAAAGGGTTTATTTGTTGAGCCATCTTTACATACTGTCCAAGACAGTAAGATATTCCTGCTTGTCGCTAATACCTTGGGTCACAGTGTTCGACTCAGAGCCAATACCAATATTGTTGATCTTGTTCACTATCCTTACCCTATTCAGGTTGCGGATGAGTTGTCACCTGACCAGTGGGTCGGTGCTATTTCAACCAGGGAGGATCCATCCACTTCACCGGATCATTCTATCCCACCGCTGCCACCATTTATCGTGTGGGGTTCGAGAGATATATAGGTTGTCAAGGACACACTTTGTAGGTTGGTTACGGGTATATTAACGGAGTCTGAGAGGGAGAGATACCAGGCCACGTCTGTTCTAGGATAGGTCTAAGGCGGTTGTGAGACCGACGCTCGCCTCTGGGCATGCACATGCGTGCAAGCGTCTGACGTCACACGCAAAGGGACCGGTTATGTAAAGCTAAGATGATTCTAATACACTACACAAGTGTATACATATTACTGACACGACAGTGTCGTGTATCCATAGGATGCTGGTTCGTCTCTGCAAGATGGTGGATGATCATCTCTGCAAGATGCTGGTTCATCTCTGCAGGATGCTGGTTCATACTTGCAGGATGCTGGTTCATCTCTGCAGGATACTGGTTCGTCTATGAAGGATACTGGTTCGTCTATGCAGGATACTGGTTCGTCTCTGCAGGATGCTGATTCATCTCTGCAAGATGCTGGTTCATCTTTGGTCCACTTTACTGATATGTTGGTAATCCTCTTCTTCTTAGTTTGTTTCTCCAGCTTTCCGCATCTTTTCTGTTATATTTCATCCTCCAGCAAATATCCTAAATTTGCTTACAATAGATAACACATAATTTGTAGATATATATGTACACGTAGTGTCAGTTCACTCTAGGCCTACCCCTAGGGCTACCACGACCTGTCAGCACGTTATTTTTTTTTTTTTTACACAAATTTTAGAGGCTAAAAACTGTTATCCTACTCAGCTTATTTCAAAGCCTAGTCCTAGCTAAGGTATAATATCAATCCCTGCCCAGGATGCAACCCACAGTAGTCGACTAGCACCCAGGTGCCTACTTACTGCTGGGTAAACAGGGGCAACAGGTGTAAGAAAACACACGCAACGTCTCCACCCATGCCGGGGGTCGAACCACTGACACACAGTATGTGAGCTGAGTGCGCTACGAACCGAGCCAGGCGTGCAGATGTTTACAACACCTGTGGGTTATTCCCGTCCTGGGATTATTAAGCCCCTGTCTTGTTGGCTTAATGTTTTAATGAGAAGCCGCGTGTGTTGATGTCAACATGCAGGACTGTTTCTTTGTTGAATAACTCACGGTGGGGGGAGGAGCGTGCTGTTGTTGGAGTGTTGGAGAGTGGGTGGAGATGTGTTGATGATCCAGTAAGTGTATAAATATACCTAGTTAGATGAATGTTATTGTAGCCAGCTGGCCCGGTGGATTACGCACTGGCCTGGAGTCTTATGACTCAATCTCCTTGGGTTCAAACCCCACCCGTTCCGTGGTTTGATCCAGTAAGGCTGACGAATATCTCAAACCAGTATTGGGTAAATTGGACATGACGTATACCAACCCAATATAAAAGTGTTGGTTGGGTGGTTAATGGGGTTTGAAGCCTGTCGACTGCGTGAGGGTCATTAAGGTAGCACGTAACCCTTCACCCCACAAAAATACTTTTATACCTAAGCTAGGGAATAAAGTAAGCCCGTAGTGTGTATACTGTGAAAGACACAGTGTGTGTATACTATAAAAGACACAGTGTGTGTATACTGTGAAAGACAGTGTGTGTATACTGTAAAAGACACAGTGTGTGTGTATACTGTGAAAGACACTGTGTCCCCAGTGGAAGTGTTGGAGAGAAAGTTAACTGGTGTGATCACCTTGATGCTCTTAGTTACATGGATGCTGATAGTAAGACATGGAACAAAAAATGTAGTTCCTTTATTAACTCTATAGTAGCTAATTAATTGACATTAATTATGAGTTGTTTATGTTACAAATGTTTAGTTTAAGAGTAATGTAATAATAATTATAATAGTAATAGCACTAATAATAATAGTAATAATAAAATCACTAATAATAATAGTAATAATAATAATATTACGTATTATATTTCAGCATGATAGTGTTATGCAGATGGGTGATATTTAGATGTGCATGAAGAAAGCCCATACTTACGTAGAGCATTCCGGAGGAAAGGGGGCCAAGGGTTTTAAGTAAATATTTAATAACATTAAGCTGGAACTAATATAAGTGAAATCTGGAAGAAATAGAACTGCAGCACGAAAACACAAACTACAGATTTAGAAAAAATGCAACAAATCACAAGGCAAATACAAATTCAAAATCGGGAGGATGAGTTAAGTTTACAGTATTGAATAGTGAATATGTTCAGCGTTATAGTTAGTGCCATGAGATGAGACATTTGTTGATGATGAGAAAGCCTCTCGCTAGTACCCCTCACCAGTACACATAGCTAGTACCCCTCACCAGTACACATCGCTAGTACCCCTCACCAGTACACATAGCTAGTACCCCTCACCAGTACACATCGCTAGTACCCCTCACCAGTACACATAGCTAGTACCCCTCACCAGTACACATCGCTAGTACCCCTCACCAGTACACATCGCTAGTACCCATCACCAGTACACATAGCTAGTACCCCTCACCAGTACACATCGCTAGTACCCCTCACCAGTACACATAGCTAGTACCCCTCACCAGTACACATCGCTAGTACCCCTCACCAGTACACATAGTACCCCTCACCAGTACACATCGCTAGTACCCCTCACCAATACACATCGCTAGTACCCCTCACCAGTACACATCGCTAGTACCCCTCACCAGTATACATCGCTAGTACCCCTCACCAGTACACATCGCTAGTACTCCTCACCAGTACACATCGCTAGTACCCCTCACCAGTACACATCGCTAGTACCCCTCACCAGTACACGTCGCTAGTACCCCTCACCAGTACACATCGCTAGTACCCCTCACCAGTACACATCGCTAGTACCCCTCACCAGTACACATAGCTAGTACCCCTCACCAGTACACATCGCTAGTACCCCTCACCAGTACACATAGCTAGTACCCCTCACCAGTACACATCGCTAGTACCCCTCACCAGTACACATAGCTAGTACCCCTCACCAGTACACATCGCTAGTACCCCTCACCAGTACTCCTCACTAGTACACCTCAGTCAACACTCAAGCAGAGAGTCAGCAGAGGCCAGCCTTGACCCTCCACGTGGTTTGACCCCAGTAACGTCCCGGTACTACTGCAACTTTCATCTTACAGCTGTGTACTGGTGAGAGGTCAGCCCCTACCCCCTGCCCCTCTGACTCACCACTGGCCTGGCAGGGACACCACCTGTTCACCTACACAACACACTCACCAGTGACTGGACAAAGGAGGGCCCAGGAGCTGCACCAGCAGAGAGCAGCAGTTTGAACAGCAGAAGCAGCAGCATCGGCACTATAATCAGTATCAGTATGGGCAACAACAGGGGCAGCAGCAGCAGCATTGAAAAAAACGGAACTAGTATCCCTATCAGTAGTAATTATATTGTGGGAACACCAGCAGTGTGTTGCTACACTGTTCTATATGATAGTTACATGGTGGGAACACCAGCAGTGTGTTGCTACACTGTTCTATATGATAGTTACATGGTGGAACACCAACAGTGTGTTGCTACACTGTTCTATATGATAGTTACATGGTGGAACACCAACAGTGTGTTGCTACACTAGTGTATATGATAGTTACATGGTGGAACACCAACAGTGTGTTGCTACACTAGTGTATATGATAGTTACATGGTGGAACACCAACAGTGTGTTGCTACACTAGTGTATATGATAGTCACATGGTGGGAAGAAAAACAATTATTCTAAGATGTAACTATCATATAGGGATGGTGTGAGGGTGGCAGGAAATTGATAAGAGAGATGAAGGCAGGTGAAGGTAGGTTAACGAGCAGGGAGTAGGTTAACGAATAGGGAGGCAGACGAGAACGAGGGGCGGGGGAGAGGATGGGTATTAAGGGGGAAGAGAGAGTTGAAACTCACGAAGCTGAGAACCAAAGAGGATGTAGTGGGAGAGGCTATCAAGGTGGGAGAGAGAGAGTGACATTAAGGTGGGAGAGAGGAACATAATGGGACAGGTGTCGTGGAAGTCATCATGACTGCTGGTGACATATAAAAACACTTGCCTTCATTACCTGACCTGATGGTGGTCGGACCAGTAGTGTGGGCGGTGCTGCTGCATGTAGTGGGCGGTCCCCCTGCCACCCTCCACCCACTAACCAACCAACCTGTCTTGGGTCAACCTACATTTAGTTGGTGGTGCTTAGTACCAGTCAAGTAAAGTTTGTTTATGGTGTTGAGGCTGGTTGAGGCCAGGCTAGTGCAACTATAATACATTAGACACATGTGCAACACTTGGGTATCCTTATTGTTGAAACGTTACGCCACACAGTGGCTTCATCAGTCCTATACAGAGAAGAATGGTGAAGATAAGACGGGGTTTGAGGTAATCAGTTCCTCAGCCTGGCGTTGATGTGATCACTGCATCAATATGTTCAAGAATGGTTGATTGATGGTGACACCAGGCTACCTTACTCTGAGAAAACTTTCCCTCGTTTCTCATGTTGCTACTCTTGCAACATTGCATAGCTCCTGATGACGCACAGAGACGTGTGAAAGTACTTGAGCTGAAAATTTCCATCCCCCGAGGCTTGTCTTGCGTTGTTAAGATCGCCTGTCTGCGATTGTATTGAATATTGTATGATATAGTTCATATCTCCACACACGCTCTGGAAAACGTACAAAGGAGGATGACTAAGTTGATTCCATGTGTCAGAAATCTTCCCTATGAGGATAGACTTAGGGCCCTGAATCTGCACTCTCTAGAAAGACGTAGAATTAGGGGAGATATGATTGAGGTGTATAAATGGAAAACAGGAATAAATAAAGGTGATGTAAATAGCGTGCTAAAAATATCTAGTATTGACAGGACTCGCAGCAATGGCTTTAAGTTGGATAAATTCAGATTCAGGAAGGATATAGGAAAGCATTGGTTTGGTAATAGAGTTGTCGATGAGTGGAACAAACTCCCGAGTACAGTTATAGAGGCTAAAACGTTGTGTAGTTTTAAAAATAGGCTAGATAAATATATGAGTGGGTGTGAGTTGGACCTGACTAGTTTGTGCTACTAGGTCAGATGCCGTGCTCCTTCCTTAAGTGGATGTAACCTGACCTGGCTGGGTCGGGGCATTGGCTTAAGCCGGTGGGAGACTTGGACCTGCCTCGCATGGGCCAGTAGGCCTGCTGCAGTGTTCCTTCTTTCTTATGTTCTTATGTTCTTATATATTTTTTGTTGCCTCTCTCTGTGATGGTTATATTGACATAAAATTGAAGTTGCTCTTATGGTGGGATAGTTGCCAAGTGATAGTAACTGCAGAGCTCTGCTGGAAGGACACCTTTGAAGCTGTCCTAGCTGATGAACCTTTAATGGAATACTTGGCAATATCCTCATTGACCTGCTATCAGCTCAGGCTGACACTACTGAAGTCTCCCAGCTCAGGCTGACACTACTCAAGTCTCCCAGCTCAGGCTGACACTACTCAAGTCTCCCAGCTCAGGCTGACACTACTCAAGTCTCCCAGCTCAGGCTGACACTACTCAAGTCTCCCAGCTCAGGCTGACACTACTCAAGTCTCCCAGCTCAGGCTGACACTACTCAAGTCTCCCAGCTCAGGCTGACACTACTCAAGTCTCCCAGCTCAGGCTGACACATTTCAACACTGCATATGACTCATCCTTCGTGATGGAATATGACAGGAAAACATAGCCAGCTTGTGTTGCCACTGTATAGTATCACATAGACAAGATTATCTGTATTACAAGGTAAGTGAAGAACAACCCTCGCTGTTTATCGCAGGGATGGCTTACCTTCTTTAAGTGGAAGTGACTTGGAGTTTACCTGGAGAGGGTTAACTCCAGGTAGTCAGGTCTAAGCCGGGGAGTGATGGACTTGCCTCGCATGGGTCAGTAGGCCTGCCGCAGTGTTCCTTCTTTCTTATGTTCTTATTTAGGGAGTCGTAGACCCGCCTCCTGGTCCAGTTGACGGCCTGATCAGACTGTTGGTGGTGGCTGTACCCAGACTAGCTAGGCACCACAACCCTACTGATCAGGAAGGTTTCAAAAAATTTGTGTTTCTTCATGAAAACAGTCAAGGTTCTTTTTTTAATTTTCTTTAAAATATTGTAAAGCTTTGCCTCCTCATAATTAGTGAGTTCTCTTATTGCGTTCCTTCTCTTATTGCGTTCCTTCTCTTATTGCGTTCCTTCTCTTATTGCGTTCCTTCTCTTATTGCGTCCCTTCTCTTATTGCGTCCCTTCTCTGAATTATGGCACTTTGTCCCATGTACCAGACGTTTCGCCCCTGTACGAAATAGTTTTATTATGCAAATTTGGAACCAGTCCCTCTACTATTTTATCTTATTAACACCTATCTCCCACCAAGGTAGGACGACCAGAAAAAGAAGAAACACTTTCACCGTCATACAGTCAGACACTGCTTTGCCAGAAAGGTGCTGACATGACAACTCAGATGTCCTTCCGAACTGGATTACCCTCACTCTTTCCAGTATTTTTCCAGTTACAAGTTGCGATGTAGCTTTCTCATTTGTGATCAAGTGTGTTGAGGGAGGATTTTCCTTGTTGTCATTATTGTAGGTGTTTAAATTTAATACAAGCAGTGAAAGTTCTCTGTACAGTCTCCAACGGTGCAATTAGACCAGCCTTAAAAGGGGTTGTTAGTGTACAGAGGTGTTCCTGTCAATAGAATACAAATACCTGAGTGTATTAGGGCTTTGCATTTCGTGTTTTGAAGGTTTGTGTTATACAGTATAATTGTCGTTGTTGTGGTGACCACCTTGTGTTGTATGAGGGTACACAGCTTTCTGACATGAATACTCCAAGGTCTCGCATAGTTCTCTTCCATTCTTTTTGTATAATTTACCTGCATCTTGTATACCACAGCATGATTGCTTAAAATTGGCTTAATATTTTTTCCGTGGCCGCTGAAACACTTGGTTTATGTATCATCCTGGAGATGACACTGTCACTTGACACAGTAATACCGTATTCAAGGTGAACGTTGTTTCGCCGGGCTTATCACTTGACCAGTGATATAAAGTGTCTTGTTTTACTCCTGTACCTCCATCTTTCTATAACTTTTATAATCTTGCTGCTTTTTGTTGTTATGATATTGTTGCTACTGTTTGTATCGTTGATGCTGTTGTTGGTCCTGTTGATGCTGCTGTTGCTCCTACTGTTGGTGCTATTGTTGCTGGTGGTGCTCCTACTGTAGGTGATATTGATGCTACTGTTGCTCCTACTGTTGGTGCTATTGATGCTGCTATTGCTCCTACTGTAGGTGATATTGTTGCTGGTGGTGCTCCTACTGTTGGTGCTATTGTTGCTGGTGGTGCTCCTACTGCTGGTGCTATTGATGCTGGTGGTGCTCCTACTGTTGATGCTATTGATGCTGCTGTTACTCAACAAACTCCCGAGTACAGTTATAGAAGCTAAAACGTTGTGTAGTTTTAAAAATATGTTAGATAAATACATGAGTGAGTGCGGGTGGGTGTGAGTTGGACCTGACTAGCTTGTGCTGCTAGGTCAGATGCCGTGCTCCTTCCTTAAGTGAATGTGACCTGACCTGGCTGGGTTGGGGCATTGGCTTAAACCGGTGGAAGACTTGGACCTGCCTCGCATGGGCCAGTAGGCCTGCTGCAGTGTTCCTTCTTTCATATGTTATGTTCTTATGTACTGTTGGTGCTGTTGATGCTGCTGTTATTTCGTACTGTTGATGCTGCTGATTCTGCTACTGTTGGACCACCACCACCAAGGTCACTACATCCACACACTGATGGACCACCACCAAGGTCACTACATCCACACACTGGTGGACCACCACCAAGGTCACTACATCCACACACTGGTGGACCACCACTACAAGGTCATTACATCCACACACTGGTGGACCACCACTACAAGGTCACTACATCCACACACTGGTGGACCACCACGACAAGGTCATTACATCCACACACTGGTGGACCACCACTACAAGGTCACTACATCCACACACTGGTGGACCACCACTACAAGGTCATTACATCCACACACTGGTGGACCACCACTACAAGGTTACTACATCCACACACTGGTGGACCACCACGACAAGGTCATTACATCCACACACTGGTGGACCACCACTACAAGGTCACTACATCCACACACTGGTGGACCACCACTACAAGGTCACTACATCCACACACTGGTGGACCACCACTACAAGGTCACTACATCCACACACTGGTGGACCATCACTACAAGGTCACTACACCCACACACTGGTGGACCACCACTACAAGGTCACTACATCCACACACTGGTGGACCACCACTACAAGGTCACTACATCCACACACTGGTGGACCACCACCAAGGTCACTACATCCACACACTGGTGGACCACCACTACAAGGTCACTACATCCACACACTGGTGGACCACCACTACAAGGTCACTACATCCACACACTGGTGGACCATCACTACAAGGTCATTACATCCACACACTGGTGGACCACCACTACAAGGTTACTACATCCACACACTGGTGGACCACCACGACAAGGTCATTACATCCACACACTGGTGGACCACCACGACAAGGTCATTACATCCACACACTGGTGGACCATCACTACAAGGTCACTACACCCACACACTGGTGGACCACCACTACAAGGTCACTACACCCACACACTGGTGGACCACCACTACAAGGTCACTACACCCACACACTGGTGGACCACCACTACAAGGTCACTACATCCATCCACACACTGGTGGACCACTACACCTGGACCGTTATTGCTTGAGGAATGAAGGTTCTGTGGGCCATCAAGACTGACCATTGAGTCTCTGCCACACCCTGACACCTGTAAGTAATTATTGGTTAGATCAACACCTGGGGCACTTGACCACCTTTGTGTGTGTGTACGTGTGCGTGCGTTCGTGTGTGCGTGCGTGTGCGCGCGCGCTGTCTTGCTGCTGCTCTGTCTTACTGCTGCTCTGTCTTACTGCTGCTCTTCCTTACTGCTGCTCTGCCTTATTGCTGTTCTGTCTTACTGCTGTTCTGTCTTACTGCTGCTCTTCCTTACTGCTGCTCTGCCTTACTGCTGCTCTGCCTTATTGCTGCTCTGTTTTACTGCTTTTCTGTCTTACTGCTGCTCTGTCTTACTGCTGCTCTGTCTTGCTGCTGTTCTGTCTTGCTGCTGTTCTGTCTTGCTGCTGTTCTGTCTTACTGCTGCTCTGTCTTGCTGCTGCCTCTTACTCTTCATTCCCCTCCTTTTTCTTTATTTTTCACCTCTATATTCTTGTCCTCCTCATTGCTTACCTACACTCTCTACGATGTTTTGATACATGAGCCTACTTCCACTACATGACCAGGATGTCATCTGTTACGCGAGTGACATCTGAGTCTTTGCAAACATATCAAACATAGTTCTAGATCTCCTCGACACCATGACAGCTGCCATTTGTCTGGATACCTTACCACCAGCTAGGACAGCTTGTGACAGGCCGGAAGAGGAGTTAAAACTGGGCATCCCTCTGTCATATTTTTAAATGGGTGGACGGGGTAAGCCAGCGGAAGACCTCGGTCAGAATCTTTATTTCAACAAATGTGTGATAAATGGTTTTGAAAACCGACAAGTTGAAGATTGAGACACTTATGCAACATATGGGAATCTTTATTGAAGACACGTTTCGCCACACAGTGGCTTCATCAGTCCAATACAAAGCAGAAAAGTGTAAGGAGAGGAGGAGTTTGAAGTAATCAGTCCCTCAGCCTGGAATCGATGTGTTCAGTCCACTACTCTTGTAGAAAGTACATCATAAGGCCGTAGAAGTGGCTTATATACTGTAGTCAGGTGAGTGGAAGCAGGAGGAGGCGGGATCACAGTGGAACCATCCACTAGTGTAAGTAGGTCTTCGTCCATGATGTTGCAACATCATGGCATCTTGATACAAGGAATTCTTCAACACTTTGATACAAGGAATTCTTAAACTCGTAAGTTAAGGTACCACTGTACATATATATCTTTTTGTCTTTCAACAACTCGGCCGTTTCCCACCAAGGCGGGGTGGCCCAAAGAGAAAAACAAAAGTTTATCTTTTTAACTTTAGTAATGTATACAGAAGAAGGGGTTACTAGCCCCTTGCTCCCGGCATTTTAGTCGACTCTTACGACACGCATGGCTTACGGAGGAAGAATTCTGTTCCACTTCCCCATGGAGATAAAAGGAAATAAGAACAAGAACTAGTAAGAAAAATAGAAGAAAACCCAGAGGGGTGTGTATATATATGCTTGGTCATGAATGTGTAGTGTGACCTAAGTGTAAGTAGAAGTAACAAGACATACCTGAAATCTTGCATGTTTATGAGACAGAAAAAAGACACCAGCAATCCTACCATCATGTAAAACAATTACAGGCTTTCGTTTTACACTCACTTGGCAGGACGGTAGTACCTCCCTGGGCGGTTGCTGTCTACCAACCTACTACTACCTAGGATATATATATATATATATATATATATATATCTCAGACTGACACTACTGAAGTCTCCCAGTTCAGACTGACACTACTGAAGTCTCCCAACTGAGACTGACACTACTGAAGTCTCCCAACTGAGACTGACACTACTGAAGTCTCCCAACTGAGACTGACACTACTGAAGTCTCCCAGTTCAGGCTGACAAATTTCGGCACTATGTATGTGATCCATCCTGTGTGATGGAATATGACAGGGTAACATAGCTAGCTTTTGCTTCCACTGTGTATTAGGCAGAATAGTGTTACAGCACACTGATGATGTATTCAGCGGTGTTAAGTTAAAAATGTTCATCAAAATCTTTGTTATTACTGAGGATATAAATACTCAGGCTGAGGAACTTATTACCTCGTCTTTTGTATTTATTTCAACTGTCTTCACAGTATGTCATTGTATTGATAAAGCCACTAAAGGGCGAAACGTCTACAAATAGATACCTAGATGTTGCACGTGTCTAATTCATCTTGGTACTGTATACCAGTCATATTCACATTGAGTACAGCAGCATCTCTGATCACTCAGATGACCTTGAGTACAGCAGCATCTCTGATCATTCAGATGACCTTGAGTACAGCAGCATCTCTGATCATTCAGATCACTCTTGAGTGAAGCAGCGTATGCACTCAGGCAAGCACACACTCGCATCCCTTCAGCTCGGGCTTAGCTGAGTGCCATTTTTTTGCACAATGTCCCAGTTATCTCATGTCATCGATTAAGCATCTTTAGTGATTGCAAAAAGGCTTCTTCCAGCCATATTTCCCATCTCTGGAGTGTTTTTTATATCCAGTTGTCGCGAGGCTCTTGTGTGGTTATGTACTGGTGTTAAGACAGGTGTTGATGTAGTGGTGTTAACAGGTGTTGATGTAGGGGTGTTAACAGGTGTTGATGTAGTGGTGTTAAGACAGGTGTTGATGTAGTGGTGTTAAGACAGGTGTTGATGTAGTGGTGTTAAGACAGGTGTTTATGTAGGGCTGTTAAGACAGGTGTTGATGTAGGGCTGTTAAGACAGGTGTTGATGTAGTGGTGTTAAGACAGTTGTTGATGTAGTGGTGTTAAGACAGTTGTTGATGCAGTGGTGTTAAGACAAGTGTTGATGTAGTGGTGTTAAGACAGGTGTTGATGTAGTGGTGTTAAGACAGGTGTTGATGTAGTGGTGTTAAGACAGGTGTTGATGTAGTAGTGTTAAGACAGTTGTTGATGTAGTGGTGTTAAGACAGTTGTTGATGCAGTGGTGTTAAGACAAGTGTTGATGTAGTGGTGTTAAGACAAGTGTTGATGTAGTGGTGTTAAGACAGGTGTTGATGTAGTGGTGTTAAGACAGGTGTTGATGTAGTGGTGTTAAGACAGGTGTTGATGTAGTGGTGTTAAGACAGGTGTTGATGTAGTGGTGTTAAGACAGGTGTTGATGTAGTGGTGTTAAGACAGGTGTTGATGTAGTGGTGTTAAGACAGTTGTTGATGTAGTGGTGTTACGACAAGTGTTGATGTAGTTAAGACAGGTGTTGATGTAGTGGTGTTAAGACAGGTGTTGATGTAGTGGTGTTAAGACAGGTGTTGATGTAGTGGTGTTAAGACAGGTGTTGATGTAGTGGTAAGACAGGTGTTGATGTAGTGGTGTTAAGACAGGTGTTGATGTAGTGGTGTTAAGACAGGTGTTGATGTAGTGGTGTTAAGACAGGTGTTGATGTAGTGCTGTTAAGACAGGTGTTGATGTAGTGCTGTTAAGACAGGTGTTGATGTAGTGCTGTTAAGACAGGTGTTGATGTAGTGCTGTTAGGACAGGTGTTGATGTAGTGCTGTTAAGACAGGTGTTGATGTAGTGCTGTTAAGACAGGTGTTGATGTAGTGGTGTTAAGACAGTTGTTGATGTTGTGGTGTTAAGACAGGTGTTGATGTTGTGGTGTTAACAGGTGTTGATGTAGTGGGGTTAACAGGTGTTGATGTAGTGGTGTTAAGGCAGGTGTTGATGTAGTGGTGTTAAGGCAGGTGTTGATGTAGTGGTGTTAAGGCAGGTGTTGATGTAGTGGTGTTAAGGCAGGTGTTGATGTAGTGGTGTTAAGGCAGGTGTCGATGTAGTGGTGTTAAGGCAGGTGTCGATGTAGTGGTGTTAAGGCAGGTGTCGATGTAGTGGTGTTAAGACAGGTGTCGATGTAGTGATGTTAAGACAGGTGTTGATGTAGTGGTGTTAAGACAGGTGTTGATGTAGTGGTGTTAAGACAGGTGTTGATGTAGTGGTGTTAAGACAGGTGTTGATGTTGTGGTGTTAAGACAGGTGTTGATGTTGTGGTGTTAAGACAGGTGTTGATGTAGTGCTGTTAAGACAGGTGTTGATGTAGTGCTGTTAAGACAGGTGTTGATGTAGTGCTGTTAAGACAGGTGTTGATGTAGTGCTGTTAAGACAGGTGTTGATGTAGTGCTGTTAAGACAGGTGTTGATGTAGTGCTGTTAAGACAGGTGTTGATGTAGTGCTGTTAAGACAGGTGTTGATGTAGTGCTGTTAAGACAGTTGTTGATGTTGTGGTGTTAAGACAGGTGTTGATGTAGTGGTGTTAACAGGTGTTGATGTAGTGGGGTTAACAGGTGTTGATGTAGTGGTGTTAAGGCAGGTGTTGATGTAGTGGTGTTAAGGCAGGTGTTGATGTAGTGGTGTTAAGACAGGTGTTGATGTAGTGGTGTTAAGGCAGGTGTCGATGTAGTGGTGTTAAGGCAGGTGTCGATGAAGTGGTGTTAAGACAGGTGTCGATGTAGTGGTGTTAAGGCAGGTGTCGATGTAGTTGTGTTAAGACAGGTGTTGATGCAGTGGTGTTAACAGGTGTTGAGGGTGCATTCTCTTACACCAGACCTCATCATAAAAAGATGCCTAGAATGACTCATGCACTGAACTTTCTGATGTTCTTTTTTTTTTAAATCTAAGTGTGACCCAGCGAAGGTTGATGCTACTAGAGTGGCCAGTATTCCTTATATAGGAGAGAGGAGCAGTACTGTGGTGACCTCTTGTCTTACTCTCCCTCCGTCCTCTTTTTCTCCCCTTCTCTCCGTTTCCCTTCTACCCATTTTTCCTCCTCACTCATTAAAAATCACTGGTATAGTCCCGCTTCACAAAGGTGCCAGCCAGACAGTGCCAGAAACTATACACCAATATAAATCTTGGAAACGTTTTGAAGAAGCAAGATTGTGAGTCACGTAGACTCACAGCAACTGCACAACCCAGGTCAGCACGGGTTCAAAACAGGTCGCTCCTGTCTCTCGCAGATGCTAGATCATTACAACATGGTCTTGGATACACTGGAAGACAAGTACAGTGTGTATATAGCGTACACTGATTTGGCGAAAGCTTTTGGCAGGTAATGAGCATGGGATAATTGGACACAAAATGTGTGTAATATGAATAATTTAAAAGGTGAGCAGTTGGATATTTAACTCGTGAAAAATAGAACCTAGAGAGAGTACAGTAATAATGCACAGAAGTCAGAGGCTGCCCCAGAAAGCATGTTACTTGCCCCACTTATCCTTCTTATATCCGACACAGACAGGGACATAAACCGTAGCACTGTATCATCCTTTCCAGATGATAATATATTGTATAAAAGTAGCATATATGGAGGAGAGGGAGCCTTCAAGTTGATATATAGAGGAGAGGGAGCCTTCAAGTTGATATATAGAGGAGAGGGAGCCTCCAAGCTGATATATAGAGGAGAGGGAGCCTCCAAGCTGATATATAGAGGAGAGGGAGCCTCCAAGCTGATATATAGAGGAGAGGGAGCCTCCAAGCTGATATATAAGAGGAGAGGGAGCCTCCAAGCTGATATATAGAGGAGAGGGAGCCTCCAAGCTGATATATAGAGGAGAGGGAGCCTCCAAACTGATATATAGAGGAGAGGGAGCCTCCAAGCTGTTATATAGAGAGGGAGCCTCCATGCTGATATATAGAGAGGGAGCCTCCAAGCTGATATATAGAGAGGGAGCCTCCAAGCTGATATATAGAGAGGGAGCCTCCAAGCTGATATATAAGAGCAGAGGGAGCCTCCAAGCTGATATATAAGAGGAGAGGGAGCCTCCAAGCTGATATATAGAGGAGAGGGAGCCTCCAAGCTGATATATAGAGGAGAGGAGCCTCCAAGCTGATATATAAAAGGAGAGGAGCCTCCAAGCTGATATATAGAGGAGAGGGAGCCTCCAAGCTGTTATAGAGAGAGGGAGCCTCCAAGCTGATATATAGAGGAGAGGGAGCCTCCAAGCTGATATATAAATGAGAGGGAGCCTCCAAGCTGATATATAGAGAGGGAGCCTCCAAGCTGATATATAGAGAGGGAGCCTCCAAGCTGATATATAAGAGAGGGAGCCTCCAAGCTGATATATAGGGGAGGGAGCCTCCAAGCTGATATATAAGAGGAGAGGAGCCTCCAAGCTGATATATAGAGGAGAGGGGGCCTCCAAGCTGATATATAGAGGAGAGGGGGCCTCCAAGCTGATATATAGAGGAGAGGGAGCCTCCAAGCTGATATATAGAGAGAGAGCCTCCAAGCTGATATATAGAGAGAGGGA
This sequence comes from Cherax destructor, assembly GCA_009830355.1. NCBI lineage: Eukaryota > Metazoa > Arthropoda > Malacostraca > Decapoda > Parastacidae > Cherax > Cherax destructor. The sequence goes on along the minus strand of WNWK01007244.1, from coordinate 57,126 downwards.
GCCTCCAAGCTGATATATAGAATGGAGCCTCCAAACTGATATATAGAGGAGCCTCCAAGCTGTATATAGAGGAGCCTCCAAGCTGATATATAGAGGAGCCTCCAAGCTGATATATAGAGGAGCCTCCAAGCTGATATATAGAGGAGCCTCCAAGCTGATATATAGAGGAGCCTCCAAAGCTGATATATAGAGGAGCCTCCAAGCTGATATATAGAGGAGCCTCCAAGCTGATATATAGAGGAGCCTCCAAGCTGATATATAGAGGAGCCTCCAAGCTGATATATAGAGGAGCCTCCAAGCTGATATATAGAGGAGCCTCCAAGCTGATATATAGAGGAGCCTCCAAGCTGATATATAGAGGAGCCTCCAAGCTGATATCAATCCAGTCTTCCAGTGAGCCACTGACAAAAATATGATATTCAGTGAGGACAAATCCTAGTTACTACATAAGGGTAAGATTGAGGAACTAAAAACAAGATTGAAGTACAAGACAAACTCAAATCACCTAATAGAACGTATGTCTAGTGTGAGAGACCTGGGAGGGATAAGGTCAGAAAAACTCATATTTAAGAATCACTACAATGTTGGTATTGCAGCTGCAAGGAAAATGATAGGTTGGATAACTAGAACGTTCAAAACAAAGAGATGTTGGGCCTGTAATATTATTATTCAGGTCACTAGGGCGCGTGCGCGCACGCACGCACGCACACACACACACACACACACAGGTCTTGTTTGATCTTAACTGAATTACATGTATATACATAGGCATAACTCCAATTGCTTGGATTAAGAGCCCTTTACCAGCTTCATGATGAATAATGGAGGACTTCAGGGACGGGAATACTACCTGTGTCAAGTTAATTTAATGCAAAACAACGCAAGCCAACGGCACCTGTTACAATGTTTATCATAAAACAGGCAAACCAACGGTACTGTTACCAGGTTTCTCACAAACCGGTTTCATTACCAGGTTTCTAAGAAAACTAGCCAACCAACGACACCGTTACCAGGTTTCTCATAAAACGTGCAAACCAACGATGCCGTTTACCAGATCTCTCGGAAAACAGGCAAACCAACGACACCGTTACCAGGTTTCTCATAAAACAGGCAAACCAACAGTACCGTTAACGCCAGAGGAGGTGGCGTGTGGTGGCAGGGGAGTGTCACCGAGACCTGCAAGATCTATCGTGCAAAGTCTGTCATGCAAGATCTATCGTGTAAGATTCAACTGATAGTAAAGTAAGGTCTTCCCTCCCAGGGTAGGCACACTCTCGAAACAGCTCAGTGGTAACAGGTATAACCCTCCCAGATGTACTGAACTTGGGGACCATCACTACTGGAACTAGTTTTCAAAAAAATATAAATTTATACCACAAAATTTGTACAAAGAAGTGTGTATAAAATGTGAGATATGACGTGTGTGTGTGTGTGTTACAGTTTGTCAAAGGCACTTGTCAGCAGACACTTGGCCTGTTGTTTATAATGTGTGTGTGTGTGTGTGAGAGAGAGAGAGAGAGAGAGAGAGATATCTGATGCCATTGCCTTCGGAGTAGCTGGCTCACTCGTTAGTTTCATTTCACCTCCCATTGTGTGTATTGTGTCCAGTATTCGTTGGTGCACTCTCCCTCTTTTACTCTTTTGCAATGTTCCCAATTCCACTGAGATTATCTCCCCTAAAAAAATTTTCAACTCCTCGCAGACTTCCTGGTCATTCCTAGTGAACTCTCCGCCCTTCTTCAGGCATACTACCCTAGTCTTTTACATTTGTCTTCTTTTCGATGTGGCTGTATAGGAACTTTGTGTGTGTGTGTGACTTGGGTGTAGAATTTCAAACTTTCTATGGAGACTTATTGAGTTTCTGAAGAAGGCATAGGCAGCATCACAGCCTCTGAGGCTGTGGAAGAGGTATGAGACCCACACTTGTTCTTCTCGTCCACGAGCTGTGGCATTTACAGTCAGATGTGTACAGATTCCGATACCAAAGGCCGCGCATATGTTTTCACATCCTCAGTTGATGATGGAACTTTTTGGCCAGGGATACAACAAGCTCATATGACAAAAATAAAAAAAATGTTTCCAGTAATATGTCCTAGTGTTTGCAGTTTGTGTTTTTTCCCAAATACTTGTCCGTGTCACAAACATTTAAGAACATAAAAGAAAATTAGCACTGCAGCAGGCCTACTGGCCTATGCTAGACAGGTAAAACTCTGTTTCCTTATGGCTTATTACTGAGCATAGATTATGTTATTCATGAAAGGAGCTCTAAATCCGCTGGAGTAGCACAGCATCTGAGGAATGTGTTAATCAGATTCGAATCAAGGGAGGATGGCTTCCCTTCCTGGAAGACGAGCCCTACAGCGATATCAAGGACCCTTCCTTGAAGGTTAGGTTAGGTAACATTAGTCAGGAAGCAGGACAAGTGTTTCCTGACGCGGGTCTGAGTCGTATGATGACCCGCAGCTGGAGCTTTTGGTTATGATTATAAGCATTGGGTTATGATATTAGGTTGAAGGTTACACAATCAGAGGTTCTTGGAGAGAAAGAAAGAAAGAGAGAGAGAGAGAGAGAGAGAGAGAGAGAGAAGTCACACTGCACAAAACTGGTCAATTGCACTGATGACTCATGTCAGAAGTTACTAAAATAATTATTAAACATGCGTTATGTAGCCAACCTCATTAGTGCCTTTCATTCATAAACACAAACACACACACCAAAAAAAAAACATTCTAAGTGTTTATTGCCAATAACTTTTGGCATGTTAGCTAATTCCCTCTCTTTCTCCATGCACATATTCTCAAACTGTTGCCCAACCTCCACCATCTTTGTCAGTGTTACCAACTTCTCGGGTTACCCACTGTACTATTGAGAGACCTGCTCTATGACTGGGGTAAGTGAGCCAGTTTTTATCTCTCAGCTGGGAAAAGTGACCCCCACTCTGCCTTCTCTGGGTCGGGGAGAGAGAGAGAGAGAGAGAGAGAGAGAGAGAGAGAGAGAGGGAAATAGAACCTAGTGTGTGTGTGATTGCCTAAATGTAGTTACATAATGTTACTTTTATTAATTACGTTACTTATATATTTGTAATAATACCAAAAGTTACGCTGGTGGTATCCAATCACATTTACCGTAATTATGTATATTATTTATTTTGTTTATTAGTTTTATTTTATTAGATATCTATTTAAGTGATTACCTGATTTCCCTCTTCCCCTCATTTTCTTCTTCTACGTTTCGATTTTATTTTCCTCGTAACTCGAAAACGCCTCATCTGATCGGATTAAAATTTTCAGCTCTTTTGTACGAAAACGAGGACCAGATTCTGCGTAGAATGGACTTGTGCAAGTGCCCTGTGACCAGAGTTATCGAAGCCATTCCCAGCATCCTGTGTATGGGTTAAATTCAAATGGGTTGATGCAGATCTGACCATTATATGTGTAAAATAGTGAGAAATTTTCATTCCGTTTAATCATGATTAAAATGTATGCGTGTACCTCTTCTGAATGATTGGTGCCTCTTCTGAATGACTGGTGCCTCTTCTGAATGGCTGTGGCCTCTTCTGAATGACTGGTGCCTCTTCTGAATGACTGGTACCTCTTCTGAATGACTGGTGCCTCTTCTGAATGACTGGTACCTCTTCTGAATGACTGGTGCCTCTTCTGAATGACTGGTGCCTCTTCTGAATGACTGGTGCCTCTTCTGAATGACTGGTGCCTCTTCTGAATGACTGGTACCTCTTCTGAATGACTGGTGCCTCTTCTGAATGACTGGTATCTCTTCTGAATGACTGGTATCTCTTCTGAATGATTGGTACCTCTTCTGAATGACTGGTGCCTCTTCTGAATGACTGGTGCCTCTTCTGAATGACTGGTGCCTCTTCTGAATGACTGGTGCCTCTTCTGAATGACTGGTACCTCTTCTGAATGACTGGTACCTCTTCTGAATGACTGGTACCTCTTCTGAATGACTGGTACCTCTTCTGAATGACTGGTGCCTCTTCTGAATGACTGGTACCTCTTCTGAATGACTGGTGCCTCTTCTGAATGACTGGTGCCTCTTCTGAATGACTGGTACCTCTTCTGAATGACTGGTACCTCTTCTGAATGACTGGTGCCTCTTCTGAATGACTGGTGCCTCTTCTGAATGACTGGTACCTTTTCTGAATGACTGGTGCCTCTTCTGAATGGCAACGACAGCAACCATTTAGTTTGGTTTGTGGGGGAATTTTTCAATGCAGTAAATATTTGTTATAACTTTTAAATCAGTGGAATTTTTATTAAATTGGACTATCTAGAAACCGTCATTTTTTTTCTTATGGGATTGTAGAGTATTTTAAAACTCATACGACTGCCAAAAAGAAAATTGTAAAATGTTGAATTCTCGCAATTTTATAGTGTGTTTTAATTTTTTAGAGTTGAGAGGACCTTTAAAGACTGCACGCCATGATCTCAGAGCCATCCATCTGTTAGCTACAGTTTTCTCATACCATCAAAGGTTTTCATTTATAACTTCAGAATGCCTTAGCCAGTATCCTTTAAATTTCAAACCCTGGTCGGGTAGAGTTAGGTGAAGATTTGTAGAGCAATTAACATGTTCAGGTGATCTCTGCTCAATATTATATGGATTTTTCCTGAAATTGATTTCCATGAGTTTGCTTTAAGGATTTTCTTTTGATTGGTTTCACAATTTTAGGTATAGCTAAGTGACTTACTTGGTAATACCTGGGTATTAAATTCATACCCGAGTACTAAATTGATGCCTGGGTTCATATGCACAATCATTCATACACACTTGTATACATTTTTTTTTATATTTTGCTGCATTAGAATTTTCTGACCACCCTCCATTGTTTCTTTTTGCATGAATTAAGGTAGAGGAGGCTGGGCTTATGAGATTCAGGGATACCTTTCTTGGATCATTGAGATAATTACTGGAATTATGGGACACAGGGATACCTTTGGATCATTGGGATACAAGTGGTTGAGCTCATGTGATACTGGTATACCTTTCTCTGATCATGCAGACACTGATGTACATCTGGTTAGGTATCCCTGAATGGGACCATGCAAGAAGTTGTCTGATTTTTTTTTTCTTTTTATATTTCCCACAACTTTTCATTTTTAGTTTACTCATAACTGGAAAACGCCTAAAAAAAACCATCTTCGAAAGTTCAACTCTTGTGCAGGGTCACTGTGGCAAGATTCTTGGAACAGTTAGCGTATTCACGTGCCCTGTCACTAGTTGTTGAACCCAGTCCCAACATCCTGCAGCGGCTGGGATAACTTGCAAAAGCCTCGGTGGTGGAACTTCAGAGCTTCAAAAAAAAAGTTGACCTTTAATTTCGACGACGGCGGAGAGTGAAATTCAGACGTGGCCATTTTGTGTGTAAAATGGTGTGCGGTTTTTAGTCCTGTTTAATTACAGTAAAAAAAAAAAACTATCTTTTCTGAACGTTTTCAGTATTACACACACACACACACACACACACACACACACAAATCTTATAAGGTTTCATCAAAAGCATTTGACTTTAAAGGCTTCATATAGGAAAGTGAGGGGTTAACGCCAAAGTTTCCCTCAAAGCGGAGGCTTCTCCAGCTGTCTTCACGTGAAGGTTTCACCAGCTGTCTTCACGTGTAGGTTTCACCAGCTGTCTTCACGTGTAGGTTTCACCAGTTGTCTTCACGTGGAGGCTTCACCAGCATAACTAAAGTTGTGTTTACATAGGTGTCATACCTGTCGGTTGCACAATTCTCTGATTTGTAGCCTTGCTGCCTTATCTGGTAGTGGGGAGGTAAGTGGGCAGGGGAGGGGTGAGGGGACAGGAGAGGGGTGAGAGGGCAGGTGAGGGGGCAGGGGAGGGGGTGAGGGGGCAGGGGAGGGGGTGAGGGGCCGGGGAGGGGTGTGGGGAAGGGGAGGGGGGATGAAGGTTATCGGTGAATGAGGGAAGGGAAGGGGACGAGTTATGAATGAATGGAAAGAGAGAGGATGGGGGATGAGTAATGAATAAATGAGGAATGGGGTGAGGGAGAGAGAGGGAGGAAAAGGGAGGAATACACTGAGGTGAGGGATTGATAGATGGAGAAGTGCAGTAGGTAATAGATTACGAAAAAACTGTAAAGACCGAATAGAATTCGCGGCCTCCATAAGCGGACACAACTTTTCCCCTGTTACCTCAGACACCCTCCCCCCTCTCTCTCTCTCTCTCTCTCTCTCTCTCTCTCTCTCTTCTCTCTCTCTCATGAAGACACATAAGTAGATAACACACGAAGACGCATGAGTAGCTAACACATGAAGACACACAAGTAGATATTACAAAAGTTGTTAATATTTCATTCTCAAATGCACTGAAAAAAAATGTTTGGGGTTACCCACTTACTGGTGTGACAGGCTGGATCACAGCCCGTCCTCTTGGTCAGTCACCATTATAGACAGATGGGAGACTAATGAAAGCGCCTTAAACAGTGAAAAACTGACAGTTGTGTACCTTTTTTTGGTATTTTATATTTTATTTTTGTAGTAGAGACAGAAGAAGCTAAAAGAAATGAATGAAATTGAAAAAAAAAATTCTTCTCATATTCTAAATCCAGGGCAAAAATCTCATCCAGTATCGCGCCCTTGCTCAAACTAGATGGAACTTACACTGATGACAGCAAAGAAATAAGTGAAATACTAAGGACTCAATATAACTTTGTTCTCAGTGAGTCATTATTCAGACTAAAGGTTGACAATCTGAATGAATTCTTCATGAACGAGACTCAAAACTATGTCAGCATCTCCAAAATTTGCGACATCAGCCTGACCTCACTTGAGACTTGGAAGAAGCCCCTGACAGCATGTCATGCACTGCCCCATGTCCATGCACTGCCCCATGTCCATGCACTGCCCCATGTCCATGCACTGCCCCATGTCCATGCACTGCCCCATGTCCATGCACTGCCCCAGGCCCAGACTCATCAAACTCAATGTTTATCAAGAACTTCAAGAAACTCCTATCACCTGCCTTAAGTATTGTATGGAGATGTAGTCTAGACACAGGGGACATCCCACTGCCGTTAAAAACAAGATATAGCTCCACTCCACAAAACTGACAGTAAAACGATAACAAAGAACCACAGACTGATAACACTGACGTCCCACGATATAAATATCTTTGAGGGAATTTTAAGAGGTGAGATCACTAACCACGTGGATTCACAACAGTTCCACAACCCAGGGCGTCTCTCCTGCCTCTCACAACTACTGGCTCACTACGACATGGTTTTGGTAGCACTGGCAGACATAAAATGGGGATGTAGTAAGCACAGATTTTGCAAGAGCCTTCGACAAGTATGATTATGGTGTAATAGAGCACAAAATGCATGCAAAACAAATAACTGGAAAAGTGGACAAATTAATTTTTCAATTCTAACAAATAGAACACAGAAGAGTAATGGTAAACAGGGTTAGGTCAGTGGCTGCCTCAATAAAGAAAAACAGTTATTCCCAAAAACACAGTAGTCGCCCCCTATCCTTTTCCTCATTCTCATACACGACATAGACAAAGACAAATCATGGCACCGTATCATACTTTGTAGACGATACTAGAATATCTATGAGAGTAGTATCCATTAAGGAGGCTGCAAATCTCCAGGCTGATTTAAGCAGTCTTCCAGTGGGTCGCAGAAAACAATATGAGGTTCAAGGAATATACATTTCAGCTACATTTTTACTCTTGCACCTAGCCACGGAGGCTCGCACCTAGCCACGGAGGCTCGCACCTAGCCACGGAGGCTGGCACCTAGCCACGGAGGCTGGCACCTAGCCACAGAGGCTGGCACCTAGCCACAGAGGCTGGCACCTAGCCACAGAGGCTGGCACCTAGCCACGGAGGCTGGCACCTAGCCACGGAGGCTCGCACCTAGCCACGGAGGCTGGCACCTAGCCACAGAGGCTCGCACCTAGCCACGGAGGCTGGCACCTAGCCACGGAGGCTCGCACCTAGCCACGGAGGCTGGCACCTAGCCACGGAGGCTCGCACCTAGCCACGGAGGCTCGCACCTAGCCACAGAGGCTGGCACCTAGCCACAGAGGCTGGCACCTAGCCACGGAGGCTCGCACCTAGCCACGGAGGCTGGCACCTAGCCACAGAGGCTGGCACCTAGCCACGGAGGCTGGCACCTAGCCACGGAGGCTGGCAATTTGGATTTGCATCTTGATAGTGAAATGGCTTGCAAGTAGGTCAAGTTTTTATCTCTCTCACCCTCCTCCCACCCTTCCTCCGTACTCACCAGGATTACTCTAGCTCTCACCCTCCTCCCACGCTTCCTCCATACTCACCAGGATTACTCTAGCTCTCACCTTCCTCCCACCCTTCCTCCGTACTCACCAGGATTACTCTAGCTCTCACCCTCCTCCCACCCTTCCTCCATACTCACCAGGATTACTCTAGCTCTCACCCTCCTCCCACCTTCCTCCGTACTCACAGGATCTCTCTCTCACCTTCCTCACCCTTCTTCGTACTCACCAGGATTACTCTAGCTCTCACCTCCTCCCACCCTTCCTCTGTACTCACCAGGATTACTCTAGCTCTCACCCTCCTCCCACCCTTCCTCCGTACTCACCAGGATTACTCTAGCTCTCACTCCTCCCACCCTTCCTCCGTACTCACCAGGATTACTCTAGCTCTCACCCTCCCACCCTTCCTCCGTACTCACCAGGATTACTCTAGCTCTCACCTCCTCCCACCCTTCCTCCGTACTCACCGGGATTACTCTAGCTCTCACCCTCCTCCCACCCTTCCTCCGTACTCACCAGGATTACTCTAGCTCTCACCCTCCTCCCACCCTTCCTCCGTACTCACCAGGATTACTCTAGCTCTCACCCTCCTCCCACCCTTCCTCCGTACTCACCAGGATTACTCTAGCTCTCACCCTCCTCCCACCCTTCCTCCGTACTAAAGGATTACTCTAGCTCTCACCTCCTCCACTTCCTCCTACCACCAGGTTATGCTTCACCTCCCCACCCTCCTCCGACCACCAGGATTACTTAGCTCTCACCCTCCCACCCTTCCTCCTCTCACCAGGATTACTAGCTCTCACCTCTCCCACCTCCTCCTACTCACCAGGATTACTCTGCTCACCCTCTCCACCTCCTCCGACTCACCGTACCTAGCTCTCACCTCCCCCCCTCCCCTACCACAGAGCTTGCCCACCCCCTCCACCCTCCTCGACCACCAGGATCTCTGCCCACTCCCCCACCCTTCCTCCGTACTCAGGTTCTTAGCTCTCACCCTCCCACCCTTCCTCCGTACTCACCAGGATTACTCTGCTCTCACCCTCCTCCCACCCTTCCTCCTACCACCAGGATTACTCTAGCTCCACCCTCCCCACCCTTCCTCCCTCACCAGGTTATCTGCTCTACCTCCTCCCCCCTTCCTCACCACCAGGATTACTTGCTCACTCCTCACCTCTCCGCTTGCTCTCCCCTCCCACCCTTCCTCCGTACTCACCAGGATTACTCTGCTCTCACCCTCCTCCCCCTTCCTCCGTACTCACCAGGATTACTCTAGCTCTCACCCTCCTCCCACCCTTCCTCCGTACCACCAGGATTACTCTAGCTCTCACCCTCCTCCACCCTTCCTCCGTACTCACCAGGATTACTCTGCTCTCACCCTCCTCCACCTTCCTCCGTACTCACCAGGATTACTCTAGCTCTCACCTCCTCCCACCCTTCCTCCGTACTCACCAGGATTACTCTAGCTCTCACCTCCTCCCACCCTTCCTCCTCTCACCAGATTACTCAGCTCTCACCCTCCTCCCACCTTCCTCCGTACTCACCAGGATTACTCTAGCTCTCACCCTCCTCCCACCCTTCCTCCGTACTCACCAGGATTACTCTGCTCTCACCCTCCTCCCACCCTTCCTCCGTACTCACCAGGATTACTCTGCTCTCACCTCCTCCACCCTTCCTCCTCTCACCAGGATTCTCTAGCTCTCCCCTCCCACCCTTCCTCCGTACTCACCAGGATTACTCTAGCTCTCACCTCCCCACCTTCCTCCGTACTCACCAGGATTACTCTAGCTCTCACCCTCCTCCCACCCTTCCTCCGTACTCACCAGGATTACTCTAGCTCTCACCCTCCTCCCACCCTTCCTCCGTACCACAGGATTCTCAGCTCTACCCTCCCACCCTTCCTCCGTACCACCAGGATTACTCTGCTCTCACCTCCCACCTTCCTCCGTACTCACCAGGATTACTCTAGCTCACCTCCTCCCACCCTTCCTCCGTACTCACCAGGATTACTCTAGCTCTCACCTCCTCCCACCTCCTCCGTACTCACCAGGATTACTTGCTCTCACCTCCCCACCTTCCTCCGTACTCACCAGGATTACTCTAGTCTCACCTCCTCCACCTTCCTCCGACTCACCAGATTCTCGCTCTCACCTCCTCCCACCTCCTCCGTACTCACCAGGATTACTCTAGCTCTCACCTCCCCCACCCTTCCTCCGTACTCACCAGGATTACTCTGCTCTCACCTCCTCCCACCCTTCTCCGTACTCACCAGGATTACTTAGTCTCACCCTCCTCCCACCCTTCCTCCGTACTACCAGGATTACTCTAGCTCTCACTCCTCCCACTCCTCCGTACTCACCAGGATTACTCTAGCTCTCACCTCCTCCACCTTCCTCCGTACTCACCAGGATTACTCTAGCTCTCACCTCCTCCCACCCTTCCTCCGTACTCACCAGGATTACTCTAGCTCTCACCCTCCTCCCACCCTTCCTCCGTACTCACCAGGATTACTCTAGCTCTCACCCTCCTCCACCCTTCCTCCGTACTCACCAGGATTACTCTAGCTCTCACCCTCCTCCCACCCTTCCTCCGTACTCACCAGGATTACTCTGCTCTCACCCTCCTCCACCCTTCCTCCGTACTCACCAGGATTACTCTAGCTCTCACCTCCTCCCACCCTTCCTCCGTACTCACCAGGATTACTCTAGCTCTCACCCTCCCACCCTTCCTCCGTACTCACCAGGATTACTCTAGCTCTCCCCTCCTCCCACCCTCCCTCCGTACACACCAGGATTACTGTAGCTCTCACACTACCCCACCCTCCTCCATACACACCAGGATTACTGTAGCTCTCACACTCCCCACCCTCCTCCGTACACACCAGGATTACTGTAGCTCTCACACTACCCCACCTCCTCCTGCACACCAGGATTACTGTAGCTCTCACCTACCCCACCCTCCCTCCTGCACACCAGGATTACTGTAGCTCTCACACTACCCCCACCCTCCTCCGTACACACCAGGATTACTGTAGCTCTCACTCTGCCCCCCCCTCCTCCGTACACACCAGGATTACTGTAGCTCTCACACTACCCCCACCTCCTCCACTCCGTAGCCACCCCCACTTACTGTAGCTCTCACTCTACCCCACCCTCCTCCGTACACCCAGATTACTGTAGCTCTCACTACCCCACCCTCCTCCACCCAGGATTACTGTAGCTCTCACTCTACCCCACCCTCACTCCGTACACACCAGGATTACTGTAGCTCTCACACTACACCCACCCTCCCTCCGTACACACCAGGAGTACTGTAGCTCTCACACTACCCCCACCTTCCTCTGTACACACTGGGATTACTGTAGCTCTCACTACCCCCACCCTCCCTCCGTACACACCAGGATTACTGTAGCTCTCACACTACCCCCACCCTCCCACCGTACACACCAGGATTACTGTAGCTCTCACTACCCCCCCTTCCTCCGTACACACCAGGATTACTGTAGCTCTCACTCTACCCCCACCCTCCCTCCGTACACACCAGGATTACTGTAGCTCTCACACTACCCCCACCCTCCCTCCGTACACACCAGGATTACTGTAGCTCTCACACTACCCCCACCCTCCCTCCGTACACACCAGGATTACTGTAGCTCTCACTACCCCACCCTCCTCCGTCACACCAGGATTACTGTAGCTCTCACACTACCCCCACCCTCCCTCCGTACACACCAGGATTACTGTAGCTCTCACACTACCCCCACCCTCACTCCGTACACACCAGGATTACTGTAGCTCTCACACTACCCCCACCCTCCCTCCGTACACACCAGGATTACTGTAGCTCTCACACTACCCCCACCCTCCCTCCGTACACACCAGGATTACTGTAGCTCTCTACACTACTCCCACCTCCTCACTCCGTACACACAAGGATTACTGTAGCTCTCACTACCCCACCCTCCCTCCGTACACACCAGGATTACTGTAGCTCTCACACTACCCCCACCTTCACTCCGTACACACCAGGATTACTGTAGCTCTCACACCTCCCACCTCCTCCATTTACACACCGGATTACTTAGCTCTTCACTCCCCCACCCTTCCTCCTCACACCGAACTTGTCTCCTCCCATCCTCCTACACACCAGATCTTGCTCTCCCACCTCTCCACTCCTCACACATTGCTGGTTCACTCCTCCCCTCCCCTCACACTGGGTCTTAGCTCCCCTCCCTCCACACTTGTCCCAGGATTTGTAGCTCTCCCTCCACACTTGGCTGGTTTAGCTCTCCCCTCCACACTTGGCTGGGATTGTGCTCTCCTCCCCACCTTGGCTGGATTTTAGCTCTCTCCCTCCACACTTGGCTGTAGTTACTCTCTCCTCCACACTTGGCTGGGTTTAGCTCTCTCCCTCCACACTTGGCTGGGTTTAGCTCTCTCCCTCCACACTTGGCTGGGTTTAGCTCTCTCCCTCCACACTTGGCTGGGTTTAGCTCTCTCCCTCCACACTTGGCTGGGTTTAGCTCTCTCCCTCCACACTTGGCTGGGTTTAGCTCTCTCCCTCCACACTTGGCTGGGTTTAGCTCTCTCCCTCCACACTTGGCTGGGTTTAGTCTCTCCCTCCACACTTGGCTGGGTTAGCTCTCTCCTCCACACTTGGCTGGGTTTAGCTCTCTCCCTCCACACTTGGCTGGGTTTAGCTCTCTCTCCACACTGGCCAGGTTTGCCTCTCCTCCACACTGGCTGGGTTTAGCTCTCTCCCTCCACACTTGGCTGGGTTTAGCTCTCTCCCTCCACACTTGGCTGGGTTTAGCTCTCTCCCTCCACACTTGGCTGGGTTTAGCTCTCTCCCTCCACACTTGGCTGGGTTTAGCTCTCTTCCTCCACACTTGGCTGGGTTTGCCTTCACCTTGTCTTATTTGTTCTTCCTTGATTTACTAACTACTATAATCTCCATGCAATGTTCTCCTCCTTAATTATTGAAGGTTTCTTTGCCACCATCATTCCCTTAACACTGCGGCCGCCATTTTTTTTGTACCATAGTTTTCTTAAAACTTTTTTCCCCACTATAAGAGTAACACATCCTCATAAGAATGGAGGAGCACTGCAGCAGGCTTACTGGCCCATACAAGGCAGGTCCTTATCAGAACCATCCATGTATTTGCTCAACTTTTTACCCACAGCTATCCAAGAATTTGCTTCACAAAGTCACTTACAGTTTTACCTAGTTATAATATTGTTCATTGGGGTGAAAAAACTTAGGAGTGATAATGTCAGAGGATCTCACATTCAGAAATCACTGGTGTTATTGTCACATCCGTTAGGTAAATAATAAATTGGATAACTAGAATTTTCAAAATTAGAGATACCGAGCCAGTGATGATATTCTTCAAGTAACCTCTTCTCTCCACTCTGGAATATTGTTGTACACTAACGGCTTCCTTGCAAGGCAGGCGAAATTGCAGTGCTGCTCGTATATATTCAATCAAGCATCTGAATTACTAGGAACGATTAAGTCTCTCGAAGTGTACGCCTTGGTATGTAGGTGAGGGAGTGGGAGAGGCAGGCAGGTGGTGAAGGGTGACAGGCAGGTGGAGAGAAGAGTGAGGGTGACAGGCAGGTGGAGAGGAGAGTGAGGGTGACAGGCAGGTAGCTAGGGAGGAGCGTGTAGGAGAATAACAAAGAGACACAACACACTACACAAGGAGACTCGTCTCCTCACTTTCTTCATTATGTAGATGAAAGCAGTACTTCATTAGAAGTACCCGGCCCTGGTGGGGGATCAGTCCCTCAAGGCTGAGGGACTGATCTCCTCAAACTACTCCTACATATCTTTCACCATCTTTAGCATTCTCTGTATTAAATTGATGAAGCCACTGATTGGCGGAACGTCTTCACAGTAAAGATACCCAGGTTTTGCACCTGGGTCATATTCATCTACTGGTCGATATTACACTACACATATAACCCGTACATAGGAGGAGCTTACCACTTTGTAAATAATCCAAGTCAGACCGAAATGTCGTCGTATTTGTGTATTATTCCAGTCACGGTATTATTCTTGTTTGTTTTTTTGATATTACGTACCATTAATGTAATATTCCAAAACGTACAAGGTGATGTACAGGATTGATTGTTCCTTGTTGTATGTCATTCACTAGCACTCCTTGCTGCTGCTGTTGCTGCTGCTGTTGTTGCTGCTGTTGTTGCTGCGGCTGCTGCTGTTGCTGCTGCTGTTGCTGCTGCTGTTGTTGCTGCGGCTGCTGCTGCGGCTTCGGCTTCTTCTTCTTCAAGTGCGCCTTCATTCTACTCTGTTGTCCACTCTCTGGGCCACTACAAATGTAAGCCTGGTTTTCCACCGTTCTTTGCATTGGACTGAAGGAGCCACTGGATGGCGAAACATTTCTACAATAAAGATTCCCAAATGTTGCATGAGTAGCTGTTGTAAGCATAGCATAGAAGGGTATGTCGCTCTGAATTATTCTCTCCTTGTTAGTGGCTGTGCACCTCAAGATGAGATGGTTCGGACATTTAGAGAGAATAAAACAAAATAGAAGGACCTGAAGGATGTATAAATCTGTAATAATATTGGTAGAATTACCGACAATATGTTAAGTAAAAGGACACAAATGCAACTAATGTGACATTTTATTGTGGCAACGTTTCGCTCTCCAGGAGCTTTCTCAAGCCGTTACAAGCGTTACATGGACACAGTGGGCTATTATATACTCTCAAAGTGAGGTGAAATACTAGTGGTGGTCGAGGTAGTAGTGATAAGTAGTAGTAGTAGTAGTAGTAGTAATACAATAAGGTAGAACAATCAATATGCACATGAGTAAAAGGTGATAAAACAAATACTTGGGTAGTATAACAATAGGTTAGACAAATATTTTATGCTGGAGGTTGAAATATAGAAGGCCTGTAGGAGTGTTCCACATCTACGATGTGCTTGTGTTGAATTAGCAGGAGAGACTATGTGATGGTATGGTTAACTGTTTTCAGGAGGATTCTTGCTAAGACTTCAGAGATGGTGAAGCTGCCTTTGTTTTGTTTAATTGTGTTAGAAACAGAGATAAGTGCTGATTCAAGGCATTTGCGTCTACGGAAATTAGTTTCTTTGATTACTAGTCGGGCGTCTTTGAATTTCATGAGATGATTGTTGGAATTTCGGTGTTGTACGCAGGCGTTGTTCAGGTTATCGTTTCTGCATGCATTAATGTGTTCATTGATGCGTGTTTCGAGGTTTCTTGCTGTTTCTCCTACATAAATTCTGTCGCAGCCTCCACAGGGTATAGTGTAGACCCCTGCGTTGACTGGTTCATGGTGCTTGGATTTAGTCCTGGTTAGATCCTTAATAGAAGTACTGGAAGCAATGGCGACTCTAGTGTTAGCTTGTGCAAATACTTTAGAAATGTTGGATGCAACCTGGCTGTTGGGAAGAATTATAACTTTGTTTGGAGTGGTGTTGACGCGTGGAGAATTAATGATCTGAAGAGCTCTTTTCTTGCAATCTTTGATGAAAAAGGAAGGAAAATGTAAATCAGTGAAGGTTTGGTGAATGTATGTACATTCCTCGTCAAGAAACTCAGGACTACAAATTCGGTAAGCTCTTAGGAAGAATCCGATGATGATGCCTCTTTTGGTCTTAGTATCTTGACTGGAATAGAAGTGTGTGAGATCATTTTATTGCCACAATAAAATGTCACATTAGTTGCATTTGTGTCCTTTTACTTAACATGTATAAATCTGTAGTGGAAGGAGGCGGGAGAGGGGTCATCCTAGGAAGGGTAAAGGAGGTTTTGTGTGCGAGGGGCTTAGACTTCCAGCAGGTGTGTGTGAGCGTGTTAGAGACTGGAGACAAATGTTTTTCAGGACTTGACGTGCTGTTGGAGTGTGAGCAAAGTAACATTTATGAAGGGATTCAGGGAAACCGGTTAGCCGGACTTGAGTCCTGGAGGTGGGAAGCACAGTGCCTGCACTCTGAAGGAGGGGCATACATATGTTGCAGTTTTTTTTTAACTGTAGTGTTAGGACGCATCTGGCAAGGCATTGATGGATTGATGATGAAAGTGTTGATTTTTTTGTGGGTCATCCTGCCTTGGTAGAAAACGGTCGATGTGTATCTATTATATATGTCGTGCCGAATAGGTAAAAGTTGCGATTTTGGCTTAAATAGTAATGCTCTTCTTGCCGAATAAGGCAAGCGAAAATTTGTGTATGCAATAATTTCGCAAAAATCATTCTGAACCTAACGAAAAAACTGTATTTCACAGTGTTTATTAAATTATTGTAAACTTATCTAAAATATATTTAGTTGGGTTAGGCTAAATTAAATTGAGCTTGTTATAATAAGGTTAGGTAAGTTTTCTAAGGTTCATTTGGTACAAAATTATTAATTTTTGCATTAACATAGATAAAAAATATATGTTTAAACGTATAAGAGAAAATTTTAGAAAGGACTTAATTTTAAATGAGTTCTTGCTAAAAGACCAGTTTTACCTATTCCGCACATGTATATAATTACACACACACACACACACACACCATTAACAAGAAGAGAAAAATTCAGTGTGTAAACAAGACTGTAATCAGAGACAGAGTCCATTCAGTCCTAGCATGCAGAAGCAACCCTCTTCCTGAGACTGAGTCCACACCAGACTGCAAAAATAGTCCGGTATTTCAGGCGTATATTTAAAAAAATGCTAACGACACCCAAACGAGTCAAAGTCAGTGGAAAAGATTTATCGTGTACTCCAGTTAGGTGCACAGTCTGTCCACACAGGACACATGCATCAAAAGACCTAAGATCCAAATCGCTCCACAGCAGTTGTGTTCTAAGCAGAACACAACAAGTTCACACATGACTTAGTCCTGAAACATTCTCAGATTATGTTCCAGCATGGTAAGGTGTGGAAACCAAGTCCACGATGACATATTGTAAGATGTGTGTTAGTGAAAGTCTGGCTGTATTTTATATCTGCTCTGAATTTCAGTTTATGTACTTAAAACAATGAAGTTAGAATCTGCAGACTCATGACTTTGCTCAAGAATTCCAAGTCACAAAACTGATGCTGTTTTGTATGTGATACTATGTTAGTGGAGACAGAGGAATCCCTTATGTCTTTCCCCATCAACAGCAGATCTCCAACTGCTAACCTCTGAGTGTTGGGGTGTAAGGAGGCACCTGGCAGTTTGCCAGATCACAGCAATACTCACTGTTCGTCATATAAAAGTACAAGTCAGAACGGATCATCTAAATCTGGTCACTCAGTGTTACAAATATATCAGGATGCCATACAGTAGTATAAAAATGGTTAATATAGAGAAAATAATATGTTAGGTAAAAGTTTGACACAAGTGCAACTAATGCAACATTTTATTGTGGCAACTTTTCGCTCTCCAGGAGTTTTGCCAAGCCGTAACGGCTTGACAAAGCTCCTGGAGAGCGAAACGTTGCCACAATAAAATGTCGCATTAGTTGCACTTGTGTCCTTTTGCCTAACACATTATCGGTAATTCTACCAACATTATTTCAAAATATTATGGGTTTTAGAAGAGAGAGCTTGAACATTATCTCAGGTATAGGCAGTGTAAGTCATCTTTATTATAATAACAGTCACAACACTAAAGATTAAGAAAACCAACACCAGGTGACGTAGATAGGTACATTATCTCCCTTAACATCTTACCAACACATATATCTCCCACGGTCGTCGTGTCGTTGAGAGTGGTGCTGAGGATACCCAGGAAGCTGGAGAGGTCGTTGCTGAGGACTGAAGTAATACGTGTTGAGGACTGGTTTCACTTCAATGGTCCGCGAGTTACTCACGAGGCTGATTAAATTACGAGGCGTGGTAATTTCACCCGACCATTGTCAGTCATCGTTACACCTTTTCGGTAAGATCTATGTCTCATCGGACATATCGTCTCATCATTGTTACACACGTCTCTCGGTGACGTGTCTCTCTTTAACCTCACCTTCATTATATTCTGAGGTGAATAAAACACAGGTGCAACACCTGGGTATCTTTATTTAAGAGATGAAGACACGTGAGAAAGGTGACATGAGGGTACTAAAAAGGCTTCAACTTCATCCTGTTCCCAATTTGTATGTCTCATGACAGAGGCTTTCAAATGAGCTGATGTACGTAACAGTTCTTAGCTTGTAAATAAAGTTAGGAACCTAACCTTGTAAAACCCTGTGTAAAGAAAGGTATGGTGCGAAATGTAATTAAATTTGATGGCCGGGGAAGTAGTCAGGTTTATCTGCGATGAAGTAGTAGTAGTCTTGTACGCCTGGGTGGGGCTTCTTAGTGTAGTTTAACCATTCGCAAAAAGGCGAAATTTTAGCAAACATTATCTCAGTCCACAGCAGGATTCGAACCTGCATACTCTGTATCAAAGTACACAGTGCTTTCGCCACTCAGCCCTGGTGTAAATGTGTTCAGTGCATGGACTGATCACATCGACTCCAGGCTGAGGGACTGATTACCTCAAACTCCCCTCATCTTGCACCCTTCTCTCTCTGTTCAACCAAAGACGTCACTGACTGGTGAAACTTTTCCGTAATAAAGATTCCCAAATAATAATAAATCTTTATTTCTACAAGTACATGTACAAGGTATAAAGGTCTACCTGACATCAGTGACATATTATTAAATACAAAGCCGCTGGTTGTTCAGAGAATTTCCGGTAAATTAGGTTAATTTTGTCCCAGGATGCGACCCACACCAGTCGACTAACACCCAGGTATCTATTTTACTGATAGGTGAACATTGGACAGCAGGTGTCTTAAGGAACCATGTCGTAATGTGGCGTCCTAATGTTTGCAGCCTTACCGGGGATCGACCCCCGGACCTCAGCGTGTGAGCCGAGTGCGCTACCAATCGAGCTCGTTGGTTTTCTGAGCCAATTATATACAATTGTTTTAATGCTTTAAATCCTACACTTCAGGTTTTATTGTTGTTCGTAGTGTTTAATTTTTTTTATATAAATATACTGGCAGTTTTTTTTTAAAGACACGTGAACAAACAGTAGGATATATTTATTAGAAGACGTTTCGGTATATTTATTAGAAGACGTTTCGGTCTTGGAGCCTTGATTACTTTAATCAGAATAGAAATAACCAGGTTAAAAGTGATCAAGGTCCCAGGACCGAAAGATTTTTCTAATAAACACGTCCTAGTGTTTACTCACGTGTCTTTTTAAACCAATTTGTTTTGTCGTCTTAGGAGGTAAAAATAATAGTATGCATATCTTAATAGGTATTGATGATGGGCACACTTGCAACACTTGGGTATCTTTGTTGTTGAAACGTTTCCACAGTGAAGATACCCAAGTGTTGCACAAGTGTTGCACAAGTGTCTCAGTCTTCAACTTGTCGGTTCTCTGAAGCATTTATCAACAATTGCTAGATGTTGCATGGTGACCTGAAATATTTTAACATGTGATGTCTTGTGACCTCGAGTTAAGAACATTCTTTGTTTATTTTCAGGTATGTGAGGCATTCTGTGTCGGTGATGGTGCTCTCACCTGGTGTCTGTGTCGGTGATGGTGCTCTCACCTGGTGTCTGTGTCGGTGATGGTGCTCTCACCTGGTGGCCGTGAAGGTGAGTACATAAGAACGTCATAAAAATGAAGGAACATTGCCACAGGCAATGTACATAAGTGTCTTTTTCCACCTCCCATAATACCTTTGATGAGTTTCATAAGAACATAAGAAAGAAGGAACACTGCAGCAGGCCTACTGACCCATGCGAGGCAGGTCCATGTCACTCCCCGGCTTAGACCAATGATCTTTCTACTCCCGGAGCCCGGCCATTAGCCGGGTCCCGTGCTAGGCAGGTCCAATACGCACACACACACACTCACGTACTTCACCAATCAATATTTAAAGCTACCCGAGACTCTCGCTTCAATGACACTACCTGGGAGTTTGTTCGAACTCATTTACAACTCTTGCCAAACCAGTTATCTCCTATATCTTTTCTAAATCTAAATTTTTCCAACTTGAATCCATTGTTGCGAGATCTCTCTTGGTTAGATATTTTCAGCACGGTATTGATATCCCCTTTATTTATTCAAGTTTTCATTTGTAAAGTTTAGTCATATTCCTTTAATTCTACGCCTTTCCAGAGAGTGCATATTCTCTGCCTTCAGCTTATATTCGTTAAAAAATAGTTTTGATTCAGGGGATCAACCTCTTCATATTTCTGTATTGAGAAATGGTATGGTGATACCGACAAGATACGGTATCTTTATTGATATCTTGGGTATCTTTATTGATACCCAAGATACCTCAATAAAGATACCCAAGTATTGTACCTGACCAGCCGGGGTGTGGTTCGTACGTCAGTTTGCGTGCGGCTAGCAGTAACAGCCTGGTTGATCAGACCCAGATCCACCACGAGGCCTGGTCTCAGACCGGGCCGCGGGGGCGTTGACCCCTGAAACCCTCTCCGGGTATACTTCAGGTATGTCTGTAATTCATCAACTTGTCGGTTCTCTGAGCCATGTATCTACATTGCTGTCAGACACAGCAACATCTTGGGATCCTGACACAGGGAATTCTTCACTTGCCTAACCTAGTCATGACCTACTTCCACATGTGGAAGCCTACGACTGCTTCTCCTCACCTGTTTACACTATATAAGTCTCTTCGCGCATGTGCTGTATTCTTTTCAAGGTTGAGGGACTGATTACCTCAAACTCCTTCTGATCTTCACCATTCTTCTTTATTTAGGACTAGTGAAGTCACTGTGTGGCGAAACATTTCCTCAGTAAAGATACCCAAGTGTTGTACATGTGTCTAATTCATCATGGTGGCAGTGACATGGTGACAGAACTGTTATCTTGACATGGTGACAGTAATGTTATCTTGTTATCATGACATGGTGACAGTTCTGTTATGTTGGCATTGTGACAGTACTGTTATCTTGGCATGGTGACAGTAATGTTAACTTGACATGGTGACACTAATGTTAACTTGACATGGTGACACTAATGTTAACTTGACATGGTGACTAATATTAACTTGACATGGTGACACTAATGTTAACTTGACATGGTGACACTAATGTTAACTTGACATGGTGACACTAATGTTAACTTGACATGGTGACACTAATGTTAACTTGACATGGTGACACTAATGTTAACTTGACATGGTGACAGTAATGTTATCTTGACATGATGACAGTAATGTTAACTTGACATGGTGACTAATATTAACTTGACATGGTGACACTAATGTTAACTTGACATGGTGACACTAATGTTAACTTGACATGGTGACACTAATGTTAACTTGACATGGTGACACTAATGTTAACTTGACATGGTGACACTAATGTTAACTTGACATGGTGACAGTAATGTTAACTTGACATGGTGACAGTAATGTTAACTTGACATGGTGACAGTAATGTTAACTTGACATGGTGACAGTAATGTTAACTTGACATGGTGACAGTAATGTTAACTTGACATGGTGACACTAATGTTAACTTGACATGGTGACAGTAATGTTAACTTGACATGGTGACAGTAATGTTAACTTGACATGGTGACAGTAATGTTAACTTGACATGATGACAGTTATCTCTTCCTGTCTCTTCAGCGTTCCCCTCAAATCCGCTTTCCCTATCCCCTCCCGTACTCCTGTCTCCCTTCTCTGCCCTCCTTAACCTCATATCTCCCCTCTGTTTACTCTCCTCTTCCTCCAGTCTTTCTCACCTACCCTTCCTAACCCCTTCCATCCCTTACCTTATTCTCTTTTCCCTATCTACCCTGTGCCCCTTCCCTTCTCTTTTCCCATTAAGAAGGTCGTTTCCGTCTCCCATGAACCAGTTTCTTCCCTGGTGGTTGATGCTTCCCACAGTCTCTTAGACTGTTGATGCTTCCCACAGTCTCTTAGACTGTTGATGCTTCCCACAGTCTCTTAGACTGTTGATGCTTCCCACAGTCTCTTAGACTGTTGATGCTTCCCACAGTCTCTTAGACTGTTGATGCTTCCCACAGTCTCTTAGACTGTTGATGCTTCCCACAGTCTCTTCCCTGGTGGTTGATGCTTCCCACAGTCTCTCTCTTTGCTGCATCTTTCCAAGCCTCCCCTTCCTCCTCCTCAGGCAACAAGACAGAAGCCTGCCAGTTCCTTCCCTCAAGGTAAACACTTGGCAGCATCAACACCCTTACCCACGCCTGTACCTTGTTGCTCTTGCTTCAAGTACTACTACAAGGAGGGGGGGTTCTTCCTTGCTCTCTCTCTCTCTCTCTCTCTCTCTCTCTCTCTCAATAATACCTGGAAACTTTTCGAATGTTTATATATATATAATATATATATATATATATATATATATATATATATATATATATATATATATATATATATTATTGTAACCACGAACAGTGGTATTGATCAATAACAACACTGCACTAGCCAGGGTTCGAACCCATGTTGTACTGGCCCGCCACTGTGAGCGAGAACCACATGATGCCTTAAACCACAGGAAAACCCAATCTTGTAGGATTGGGTAGTCCTATGGGTTAAGGTGTCGTGATTCTCGCTCACAATGACGGGCCAGTACAACATGGGTTCGAACCTGGCTAGTGAAGTGTTGTTATTATTATATAATATATATATATATATATATATATATATATATATATATATATATATATATATATATATATATGCCGATTAGGTAAAACTTGCGATTTTTGCTTAAATAGTATTACAACCTCAGGTTCAATGGCCTGTTAACCTGAGTGTAAAAGGGAGCTTGGAGCAAAGAAACACAGTAGAAGATGTATTGAAATTGTATTTCCTTAAAAAATAAGTTAGATTAATTCCAGACTTTTGTCTTTTCCTTCACCAAGTAATTGTGATTATATAAGACTTTTGTCTTTTCCTTCACCAAGTATAACAAAGTGTTGTTTACACATATGTACACTATATACAAAGGAGTAGTGTTTAGTGCACGCCACAGTTGTCTAGGCTAAGGAGCAGCCAATAGACAGACAACTTTCCACAACCAGCTCTATGCAGGAATTCCAATGACAAACCGCGAGTGGTATCCACGTCACCTTTGTCATTGTTAAACTCGCATTTTAATTGGCTGAACCGAGTCGTTGATTTGATGATGGGGCCCCATCACCAAACCCTTAACGATGGTTCGCTGGTTGGAGGGGAGCCTATGTGGGTGTGTTTAACATGCTCCGAATAAAGGTTACTTACTCTTTGCATGCAACAAATAGCAACGCTTTTCTTGCCATATAAGACAAGCGAAAATTTGTGTATGCAATAATTTCGCAAAAATCATTCTGAACCTAACGAAAAAAATATATTTCATTGCGTTTGTTTATTATTAAATTATTGTAAACGTATCTAAAATTTATTTAGTTGAATTAGGCTAAATTAAATTGCGCTTGTTATAATAAGGTTAGGTAAGTTTTCTAAGTTTCTCTTGGTACAAAATTATATTTTTTTACATTACCGTAAATGAAAAATATATATCTTTAAACGTATAAAAGAAATTTTAGAAAGGACTAAATTTTAAATGAGTTCTTGCTAATTGACCAGTTTTACCTAAACGGCACACGACATTATTATATATATATATATATATATATATATATATATATATATATATATATATATATATATATATATATATATATATATATATAATGTAATAAGGTTAGGTAGGTTTTCAAAGTTTCTCTTGGTACAAAATTATAAATTCTTACATTAACATAAATGAAAAAAAAATATCTTTAAACGTATAAGAGAAAATTTTAGAAAGGACTTAATTTTAAATGAGTTCTTGCTAATTGACCAGTTTTACCTAATCGGCACGACATATATATATATATATATATATATATATATATATATATATAATGTCAAGTAAAAGGACACAAATGCAACTAATGTGACATTTTATTGTGGCAACGTTTCGCTCTCCAGGAGCTTTCTCAAGCCGTTACAAGCGTTACATGGACACAGTGGGCTTATATATACTCTTAAAGTGAGGTGAAATACTAGTGGTGGTCGAAGTAGTAGTGATATAAGTAGTAGTAGTAATACAATAAGGTAGAACAATCAATATGCACATGAGTAAAAGGTAATAAAACAAATACTTGGGTAGTATAACAATGGGTTAGACAAATATTTCTGCTGGAATCAACACCACTCCAAACAAAGTTATAATTCTTCCCAACAGCCAGGTTGCATCCAACATTTCTAAAGTATTTGCACAAGCTAACACTAGAATCGCAATCGCTTCCAGTACTTCTATTAAGGATCTAACCAGGACTAAATCCAAGCACCATGAACCAGTCAACGCAGGGGTCTACACTATACCCTGTGGAGGCTGCGACAGAATTTATGTAGGAGAAACAGCAAGAAACCTCGAAACACGCATCAATGAACACATTAATGCATGCAGAAACGATAACCTGAACAACGCCTGCGTACAACACCGAAATTCCAACAATCATCTCATGAAATTCAAAGACGCCCGACTAGTAATCAAAGAAACTAATTTCCGTAGACGCAAATGCCTTGAATCAGCACTTATCTCTGTTTCTAACACAATTAAACAAAACAAAGGCAGCTTCACCATCTCTGAAGTCTTAGCAAGAATCCTCCTGAAAACAGTTAACCCTACCATCACATAGTCTCTCCTGCTAATTCAGCACATCGTAGATGTGGAACACTCCTACTGGCCTTCTATATTTCAACCTCCAGCAGAAATATTTGTCTAGCCCATTGTTATACTACCCAAGTATTTGTTTTATTACCTTTTACTCATGTGCATATTGATTGTTCTACCTTATTGTATTACTACTACTACTACTACTTATATCACTACTACTTCGACCACCACTAGTATTTCACCTCACTTTAAGAGTATATATAAGCCCACTGTGTCCATGTAACGCTTGTAACGGCTTGAGAAAGCTCCTGGAGAGCGAAACGTTGCCACAATAAAATGTCACATTAGTTGCATTTGTGTCCTTTTACTTAACATATTGTCGGTAATTCTACCAATATTATTACATATATATAATGTCGTGCCGAATAGGTAAAATTGGTCAATTAGCAAGAACTCATTTAAAATGAAGTCTAAAGATATATTTTTTTCATTTATGTTAATGTAAAAGTTTATAATTTTGTACCAAAAGATCCTTAGAAAAATTACCTAACCTTATAACAAGCGCAATTTAATTTAGCCTTATCCTATTAATTATACTTTAGATATATTTTTTCGTTAGGTTCAGAATGATTTTTGCGCAATTATTGCATACACAAATTTTCACTTGCCTTATTCGGCAAGATGTGCGTTGCCATTTAAGCCAAAAATCACAAATTTTACCTATTCGGCACGACATATATATTGCCCTGTACACATGTATTTCCTTCACTCTTTCTTCCCATCTTTCCCTACCGTCTTATTTTCCTCGTTTAGTCGCGTCTCCTGGCTGGTCGTAAGACTCGTGTATGTAGCGTCCCCGAGTGTAAACACTCGTCACGACCACCCATCCTCCTCGACCACCTCTTTTACGACTTCTTAAACTTTGAGAGTCGTTCCCTGAATTCTTTCTGTTGTATTTCTTTAAGTCGAGTAAACTCTTCTGTGTCTGGGACGACCAATACCTTGTATGATGAGACAGTTTTGCATCATTTCCGTATCTTTATTCTGGAAACGTTTCGCCTACACAGTAGGCTTTTTCAGTCAAATACAGCTGAGGGACTGACCACCTCAAATACTATTTCTCCAAGGTTGATGGACTGATGTCATCATCTTCATGTCACTACTACACTTGTTGTATCTGTACGTGACTGAAGAAGCCTACTGTATGGCGAAACGTTTCCAGTATAAAGATACCCAAATGTCGCACAAGTCTCATTTTATCAACTTGTCGGATTTTTAAACATTTTGACAATACTTGTGTATGACTGATGTGTCGTGTGTCTGGTATAACCATGTTAACAATCCCTACATTATCTTGCTACATAGATATTCGTTACATTAACATGGAAATATCCCTGGCATTATCTTGCTATTCAAATGGCTAGTTTAGTACTATGTTGCAACGTTTCGCTTTCCAGGCGCTTTGTCAAGCCGTTACAAACAACTGCTACTACTACTATTACTACTACTACTACTACTACTACTACTACGACTACTACTACCACCACCTACAACGATTATATTATGCTTTGCACTTCACTCTGTACCTAGATATAACCTTTGTGTCCTTGTATTATTTGTAACGGCTTGACAAAGCTCCTGGAGAGCGAAACGTTGCTACAATAAAATGTCGCATTAGTTGCGCTCGTGTCCTTTTACCTAACACACCATTTTATCTCCTAAAAGATATATTTTTTTCATTTATGTTAATAAAAAAAAACAAAGGTTTTTGTACCAAAAGAACCTTAGAAAACTTACCTAACCTTATTATAATAAGCGCAATTAAATTTAGCCTAATCCAACTAAATATATTTTATACAAGTTTACAGTAATTTAATAATAAACAA
Source organism: Cherax destructor (assembly GCA_009830355.1). Lineage (NCBI taxonomy): Eukaryota > Metazoa > Arthropoda > Malacostraca > Decapoda > Parastacidae > Cherax > Cherax destructor. The sequence goes on along the minus strand of WNWK01007244.1, from coordinate 30,312 downwards.
ACAAAATGAAATATATTTTTTATCGTTAGATTCAGAAGGATTTTTGCGAAATTATTGCATACATAAATTTTCTCTTGCCCTATTTGGCAAGAAGTGCATTGCTATTTAAGCCAAAATCGCAAGTTCTTATTCGGCACGACAGATATATATATATACATTTATATATATATATATATACATGTATGTATATATATATACATGTATATATATATATATATATATATATACATGTATATATATATATATATATATATATATATATATATATATACATGTATATATATATATATATATATATATATATACATGTATATATATACATGTATAAATGAAAAAATATATTATATATATATATTTATATAATGTCGTGCCGATTAGGTAAAACTGGTCAATTAGCAAGAACTCGTTTAAAATTAAGTCCTTTCTAAAATTTTCTCTTATACGTTTAAAGATATATTTTTTCATTTATGTTAATGTAAAAATTTATAATTTTGTACCAAGAGAAACTTTGAAAACCTACCTAACCTTATTACAACAAGCGCAATTTAATTTAGCCTAACCCAACTAAATATATTTTAGATACGTTAACATTAATTTAATAATAAACAAAAACAATGAAATATATTTTTTTCGTTAGGTTCAGAATGATTTTTGCGAAATTATTGCATACACAAATTTTCGCTTGTCTTATATGGCAAGAAGAGCGTTGCTATTTAAGCCAAAATCGCAAGTTTTATATAATCGGCACGACATATATATATATATATATATATATATATATATATATATAGAACATAAGAACATAAGAACATAAGAAAGGAGGAACACTGCAACAAGCCTACTGGCCCATACTAGGCAGGTCCATGTCAAAACCAACCCACCAACAAAAATATTTGCCCATCCCATCCCCAGCGGCACCCAAGCAACCTTCACAACCCTCAAGCCTTCACAACCCTCCAAGTCCCGCTCAAATCTAACCCCTCTCTCATAAGATTACAGAAGGAGCCGAAGCACCCGGTCCGATTCCCAGCCAGGGCAGAAACATTGGGCGTGTTTCTTTACACCTGTTGTCTATGTTCCCCATCAGTAAAATGGGTACCTGGGTGTTAGTCAACTGGTGTGAGTCGCATCCTGGGACACTGACCTAATCTGCCCGAAATGCTCAGCATAACAAGGGACTTTCTATATAGTAGTATGTCACTGATGTCAGCTAGGCCTGTATACCTTGTACATGTACTTGTAGTAAATAGATATTATTATTATTATTATATATATATATATATATATATATATATATATATATATATATATATATATATATATATATATATATATATATATATACACACACACAACTGGAAGCTGAAGACTCAGTTGAGTCAAAGGGATGTTAGGAAGCATTTCTTAAGCCACAGAGTAGTCAGGAAGTGGAATAGTCTAGAGAAAGATATAGTGGAGGCAGGAACCGTACATAGTTTTAAGACAAGGTATGATAAAGCTCATGGAGCAGGGGGAGCAGAGACCCAGTAGCGGACAGCGAAGAGGCGGGGCCAGGAGCTGAGTCTCGACCCCTGCAACTACAATTAGGTGAGTACAATTAGGTGAGTACCCACACACATTCGAAGATTGGCATCATTTGCTGTCAGTGAACATTGCTTGCATAAGATGCAGGTTCAGTCAGTCAAGGTCACAGTGTTATACATAATACAACCTAACCCTCATAATTTTCCTAAGTGTGTTAACACGCCCAGTCAAACATCCCTGCCCTGAACGTGTACTGGAAGATGTTCAGTAACAGATAGATTAACAAACTAGAGATACTATACATGACTTTTGGACTTCTCACCTTAGACGAAAACATTCGCAGACCTGCCAACCCACACAATCTATTCTACTTTTTGAATGCTCCTGCTCCTAATCCTATTTATAAATGTGATGTAGGTCAACTGAGGTCACAGGCTGACCTCACCAAAAAGTGTAAATTGTCACACTCCTTGTCTTGGCAGTAGGGAAGTGTTAGAAGGCGCCTGGCGCCGTAAGTCTCAGGTCTTATGTTGGTAAATTAGACACATATGCAACACTTGGGTATCTTTATTGGGGAAACGTTTCGCCACACAGTGGCTAATTTACCAACTCGTCGGTTCTCTGAACCATTCATTCACAGGTCTCATGTTCTTGACGGTGACAGTAAGGAGTGGTTAGAGACTGCAGAAATCTACCCTTGGTGTGAAAACACGTAGTGTACGCATCATGGGGGGGGGGTGATCTCCAAAACCTGGAGTTTAGGGGGGTGCAGAGATCATATAAGCTCTAGAAAACAGCTAGAGAAGAGATCTGGCGGAGCTCTGGCCTGTTTCGCCTAGTAGGGTTAGTGAAGCTAGGACCTTGGGTAGTTTCAAATTTAGGTTGGATAAATTCATGAGTGAGAGGGGTTGGATTTGAGTGGGAATTGCACATGAGTAAATAGAATTATCAAAGCTCATTTCTTGGGTAGGATTTAAGATTGGGTTGAACAAATATCTTGTTAGTGGGATGGAATGTGAAGGACGTGCCTAGTATGGGCCAACAGGCCTGCTGCAGTGTTCCTCCTTTATTATGTTCTTATGTTATATCACAATAACTTCTGCTCTCACTAGCCTGTCTTAACAGGTGTGGACCTTAAAAGACGTACCTTTTTAAAAATCTCCCCTCTCCCATTTATCCCCATTCCTCAACAGTGGATTTCTCACAGATACCCTGTGAATGAGCGTTTTCGGCTCGCCCAATCCGTTTGCCTTATCAGTCCTCCTCGCCACACCTGTTACCAGAACCACGATCGTTTTAACATAAGAACATAAGAAAGAAGGAACACTGCAGCAGGTCTACTGGCCCATGCGAGGCAGGTCCAATTCTACCACCGACTTAAGCCAATACCCTGATCTAGTCAGGTTAGTCACATTCACTTAAGGGAGGAGCACGGCACCTGACCTAGGAGCACAAGCTAGTCAGTTCCAACTCACACCCACCCACACCCACTCAACGTCTTAGCTTCTATGACGGTACTCGGGAGTTTGTTCCACTCATCCACAACTCTATTATAAGAACATAAGAAAGAAGGAACACTGCAGCAGGCCTACTGGCCCATGCGAGGCAGGTCCAATTCTCCCACCGACTTAAGCCAATACCCTGATCTAGTCAGGTTAGTCACATCCACTTAAGGAAGGAGCACGGCATCTGACCTAGTAGCACAAACTAGTCAGGTACAACTCACACCCACCCGCACCCACTCATATATTTATCTAGCCTATTTTTAAAACTACACAACGTTTTAGCCTCTATAACTGTACTCGGGAGTTTGTTCCACTCATCGACAACTCTATTACCAAACCAATGCTTTCCTATATCCCTTCTGAATCTGAATTTATCCAACTTAAAGCCATTGCTTCGAGTCCTGTCAATACAAGATATTTTTAGCACGCTATTTACATCCCCTTTATTTATTCCTGTTTTCCATTTATATACCTCAATCATATCCTCCCTAATTCTACGCCTTTCTAGAGAGTGCAGATTCAGGGCCCTCAGTCTATCCTCATAGGGAAGATTTCTGATACATGGAATCAACTTAGTCATCCTCCTTTGTACGTTTTCCAGAGCATTTATATCCATTCTGTAATACTGTGACCAAAACTGTGCAGCATAATCTAGATGAGGCCTAACCAAGGATATATAGAGTTGAAGAACAACCTGAGGACTCCTATTATTTATGCTTCTTGATATGAAGCCAAGGATTCTGTTTGCTTTATTGCGAACACTTATGCACTGCTGTCTTGGTTTTAGATTACTGCTAACCAGAACTCCTAAATCCTTTTCGCAATCAGTAGTATTAAGATCTACATTATTTAGTTTATATGTGGCATGGTTATTGTCCTGTCCAATATTTAGAACTTTGCATTTATCTATTTTAAACTGCATCTGCCACTTCTCCGACCACTGCATCAGTCTATTCAAATCTTCCTGGAGTGCTCTAATGTCCTCATTTGAATGAATTGGACGGCCTATTTTGGTGTCATCGGCAAACTTGCTTATGTCGCTATTTATTCCCTCATCTATGTCGTTTATGTAGATTGTGAACAACAAGGGGCCCAATACTGACCCCTGTGGAACACCACTTGTGACGCTTCCCACTCTGATTTCTCCCCATTTATGCAAACTCTCTGCTGCCTATTTGTCAACCATGCCTCTATCCAAGAAAAAATTTCTCCTCCTATTCCGTGTGCCTTAATTTTCCTCAATAGTCTCTGATGTGGGACTCTATCAAAAGCCTTACTGAAGTCCATATACACAATATCATATTCATTACCATGATCTACCTCCTCAAATACCTTAGTGAAAAAATTATTAAATTTGTAAGGCAGGAACGCCCTTTTGTAAAACCGTGCTGAGATTCGTTGATTAATTTATGCTTTTCAAGATGGCTGCGAATTGCCTCGGCAATTATTGATTCCATAAATTTTCCCACTATGGAGGTTAGGCTTATTGGTCTATAGTTCGAGGCTAAGGACCTGTCTCCTGCTTTGAAAATAGGTATTACATTTGCAATTTTCCACTTATCTGGCACCATGCCAGTTTGCAGTGATATGTTGAAAAGATTAGCCATAGGTTTGCTAAGCTCCTCTTTACATTCCTTTAGAACCCTTGCATACAGTTCATGAGGGCCTGGGGATTTGTTAGGTTTTAATTTATCTATTTGTCTAAGGACCATGTCACTTGTGACCCTGATCGTGCATAGTTTACTATCGTCCTGGTCTACATAATTTATTATTTCTGGAATATCGCTAGTATCTTCCTGTGTAAAAACTGAGAGGAAGTAAGTGTTAAAAATTCTACACATTTCCTTATCACTGACGGTGAGCTGACCTGAGTAACTTTTGAGTGGGCCTATCTTGTCCCTAATCTTACTTCTGTATACCTGAAAAAATTCTTTTGGGTTAGTTTTCGATTCTCTTGCAACTTTAACCTCATAGTCTCTTTTTGCTTTTCTTATTCCCTTTTTTATTTCTCTCTCTAACTGAATAAATTAATTACTTAATTGCCCTCTCCTCTTTTGATTCGCCTATATATGCTCTCTTTTGACCAATGAGATGTTTTAATCTATTGTTCATCCATTTAGGATAATTTTTGTTTGATCTGATTTCCTATTAGGAACATAAGTTGTCTGAGCAGCTAGAACTATTCTCTGAAAACGTCATATTGGCAATCACCACCTACCTGACCCACTGTCAGGTCATTCCAGTTCAGCCCACCCAGGTAATTTTTCAGTCCTATGAAATCAGCCAGGCGGAAGTCAGGGACAGAGACTTGATTGCCATTATTAGGGTAATTCCATGATATATTAAAACTGAGTGATTTGTGATCACTTTCCCCAAGCTCATCATTAACCTCAAGATTATTAATTAGCGATTCCCTGCTGGCAAGAACCAAGTCTAGCAGGTTATTTCCTCTAGTTGGTTCTGTCACCAACTGTTTCAAAAAACAATCCTGAATCGTATCAAGAAAGTCACTTGACTCTAAATTTCCTGTCAAATTGCTCCAGTCAATTTGTCTAAAGTTGAAATCTCCCATCAGCACAACATTTTCATGTGTAGATGCCTTACGAATTTCATCCCATAGAAGCTTACTGCACTCCCTATCAAGATTTGTCTTGGTTTTAGATTACTGCTAACCAGAACTCCTAAATCCTTTTCGCAATCAGTAATATTAAGATCTACATTATTTAGTTTATATGTGGCATGGTTATTTTTCTGCCCAACATTTAGAACTTTGCATTTGTCTATATTAAACTGCATCTGCCACTTCTCCGACCACTGCATCAGTCTATTCAAATCCTCCTGGAGTGCTCTAATGTCCTCATTTGGGTTAAGCCCTGGTACTATCTCTTCCTCTCACCAATCTATTCTTCCCCTATCCCCACTTCCCCGCTCACCTGGAGTTTACCTGGAAAGAGTTCTGGGGGTCAACGCCCCCGCGGCCCGGTCTGTGACCAGGCCGCACAAGGCCCACAAGGGTCTTACCTAAACACTCTTGTCTTGTCTGTGTGTTAAGACTCAGGCGTGTCTAAAACAGTCATACGTTATGTTGCACAACGTTATACTTTACGTCACACACACACAAACATACACACTGTGTTATACGTTATATCGCACACCATCCATCTGCAAACTTTTTTTTTTTAGCTTATCAAGAAAAAAAAATTTGTTTTTGGTGTATTTCATTATATATAATCACTGTTAGGTAAAAGTGCAACTAATGCGACATTTTATTGTGGCAACGTTTTGCTCTCCAGGGTCTTTGTCAAGCCGTTACATATAATCACTGTAATTCCAGCCAATCAGATACCCACTCTGTAACACTTGTAATTTTAATTCTTGAAACATTACACAATACTGTATTGTGTTACTGTTATTAACGTTAATATTATATCTTGTTTAAGGTTAGTTTTGACTTAAATATTTTGTCCGCTGGTTTTTACATACAGTGTTATGACTGTAATCAACCCAAATAACTCAGTATTAAAATGTATCACCTGGGAATCATTGATATTGAAGAAAAACACACGAGCAGCCCCGAGAGATGAAGTTAGGATTCAAGCCTCCATCAAGGATTCGATCCTCAGTATAGTGTTCAACCTGATGTCATAAATTAGACATATGCAACACTTGGGTATCTTTATTGAGGAAACGTTTCGCCACACAGTGGCTTCATCAGTCCAATACAAAGCAGAAAGGTGTATGGAGAGGAGGAGTTTGAGGTAATCAGTCCCTCGGCCTGGAGTCGATGTGTTCAGTCCATCAATCTTGTAGAAAGTACAGTACAGAGGCATAGAAGTGGCTTATATACTGTAGTCAGGTGAGGTGAAGCAGGAGGAGGCGGGGTCATAGTGGTACCATCCACTAGTCGAAGTAGGTCTTCGTCCAAAGGTTGGACAAGTGTTGAAGAATTCGTTTGTCAAGATCCCAAGATGTTGCTTTGTCAGACCGAGGGACTGATTACCTCAAACTCATCCTCTCCATACACCTTTCTGCTTTGTATTGGACTGATGAAACCACTGTGCGGCGAAACGTTTCCTCAATAAAGATACCCAAGTGTTGCATATGTGTCTAATTTATAACTTGTTGGTTCTCTGAACCATTCATCTACAACCTGATGTCGCTGACAAGGTTTGTCAACAAGGTACAGTGTGCGGTTTAAGGCGTTTTGCTGAGAAGACATTTCGTCCACCAGGGAGAATCGATCATGTCTTAGGTGTGCGAAATGTCTCAATAAATACCAGTAAACCGCATACTGTGTCTTATTGATATACTTATCGTTATAAAATACCACTGACATGAGTCTAGGCTGTTGCCTCAGAGTTGTGATTCATTTGTTGTAACTAGCACCAGTCGAGTCTACTTAATTAAATATAAATACAAATAAATTCATTACAAGTCATAATAAACGACTGTCAATGAATAAACAGAAGAATAGACGGGGAGGGGGGATCGAACCGTGGTCCTGGTGGAAGTAGGCGCTGGAGTTGCTGCCATCAGGGCCACTGTTCGATCCGATCCCTCCGTGCTTTCTTCCGTTTATTCATAGATAGAAATATGTACAGGTCTGTCATTCTGGCAATTCCTCATTCCTACATGCAACCAGTAATGTACCAGCCTCACCCATCCTTCAGAGTGCAGGCACTGTACTTCCCACCTCCAGGACTCAAGTCCAGCTAACCTATTGCTAAATATCTAGCAGGCATCCATAGTTGCACAAGTAGACATTCATCTTTTTAAATGTATGTTAACAACCCCCCCCCCCACCACTCAAGCATAATTTGTGTGTACTCCTTACCGTGACTCATCAGAGGTGCACTCATCTCACCGTGACTCATCAGAGGTGCACTCATCTCACCGTGACTCATCAGAGGTGCACTCATCTCACCGTGACTCATCAGAGGTGCACTCATCTCACCGTGACTCATCAGAGGTGCACTCATCTCACCGTGACTCATCAGAGGTGCACTCATCTCACCGTGACTCATCAGAGGTGCACTTAAGCACTTGTTCCTCCACTGACTCACCTTGTATGCATCAGCTGAAAGTTTACCTTCATAACTTAGCCAGACAGGGCCACCATTCTTTCAATTACTGGGAGGTGAAGGCCGCATTCTTCTGTCCACAGCGGCCCTGGGGGCCACCTCACTCAAGTGGTCCTGCATCAGGCCACTGTTTTTATTTTTTTATGGCAGTATTTGTTGTTTTTGTGTTGTGTTTAGATCGGAATGGCGTACTGCAGACGTAACGCTCTGTTAAATTCAGTGATGGTATGGAGAAATTTTCTCAGCCACCTTGAGAGGGGTCGTCGCCCCCCTTCGGTTGGAGAAAAATTTCCAACCTAGGGGAGCGGCGACCCCTCTCGAGGAGCTGAGAAAAATTTTCAACAGTTGGGAGCCGTTGTCTTTGTGAGTAAATTTATGGTGAATAGGCTCGGTTGGTAGCTCACTCAGCTCACACATTGAGTGTCCGTAGTTCGATCCCCGGTACGGGTGGAAGTATTGGGAGAATTTTCTTAAGACACCTACTGTCCCTGTTCACCTAGCAGTAAGTAGGTACCTGGATGTTAGCTGACTAGTGTGGGTCACATCCTGGGGGACAAAATTAACCTAAGTTGCCCGAAATGCTCTGCATAACCAGGGGTTTTCCGTATAGTATGTCATTGATGTCAGCTGTGGTCTGTATAAGTTGTATCATGTACTTGTAGAAATACGGATTACTGTTATTAGTATTACATAGGAGTTAGTCTCCAGTTGTGGGTTGCATCCTGGGGAACGACGGGAAGAACCACAACATAAATAAGTTACACTGCTTGGTTTTCTTGGGTTATTAACCCTCCTGGGTTAATAACCTTCCAGGGCCAATAACCCTCCGGGGTTAATAACCGTCCTGGGTTAATAACCGTCCTGGGAACTCTCCAGGGTTAATAACTCAAAGAATGTTGTTTGCTTTTTAAGGATTGTTTTTTTATAATAGATTGGCCGTTTTCCACTGAGGTAGACTTAAAAAGGAGGAAACACATTCACCGTCATTCAGTCAGTCACTCTGTTGCCAGAAGAGTGCTGACATCACGGTTCAGACGACTTTTCGAAGTGTAACATCCCCACCCCTCCTTCAGAGTGCAGACACTGTACTACCCACCCTCAGTACTGTAACATCACCCCTCCTTCAGAGTGCAGACACTGTACTACCCACCCTCAGTACTGTAACATCACCCATCCTTCAGAGTGCAGACACTGTACTTCCCACCTTCAGTACTGTAACATCTCCACCCATCCTTCAGAGTGCAGACACTGTACTTCTCACCTTCAGTACTGTAACATCTCCACCCATCCTTCAGAGTGCAGACACTGTACTTCCCACCTTCAGTTCCCCTGGATCTCTGCATCAGTGTTACCAGGCTTACAGTGGATCAATGGCTCACAATGTCATCCTCAATGGACAACAGTCTCATGCACATCCTAGTATCGTCTGCAAAGGATGACACGGTGCTATGGTTTACATCTCTGTCTTTGTTTGATATGAGGATGAGGAACAGGATAGGGGCGAGTACTGTGCCTTGTGGAACAGAGCTTTTCACTATGGCAGCTTCCGATTTAACTCTGTTTACCACTACTCTTTGTGTTCGATTCGTTAGAGGAAGCCAGCTGCGCAGGCGAAACGTTTCTGCACTAAAGATACGCAAGTGCACAAAAATCACTCCGTACGAAAGCAAAAGACTCGGCAGGCGATGTAACATCCCCCCAATGAAGAGCAGGGGTGCCACTAGCACGTTGAGGGACAACACAATAAGTGTCAGGGGCCCAAGATTGTTCAACTGCCTCCCAGCATACATCAGGGGGATTACCAACAAGCCCCTGGCTGTCTTCAAGCAGGCACTGGACAGGCACCTCAAGTCGGTACCTGATCAGCCGGGCTGTGGTTCGTACGTTGGACTGCGTGCGGCCAGCAGTAACAGCCTGGTTGATCAGGCTCTGGTCCAACAGGAGGCCTGGTCACAGACCGGGCCGCGGGGGCGTTGACCCCTGGAATTCTCTCCAGGTAGACTCCAGGTAGTGTTGCACACTTGTCTTATTCATCTGGGTATGGATGGTGAGCTGACTGTGTACCTTCGCTGGCCGCCGCCTCGATCCTTACGCGAAAACCAGTGGGCAAATGTGCCTAAATACCGGAATTAACGAAAATATCGGAATTAACGAAACCTTGGTTTTTATAGAGCGAAGTGCTGGGAAGACAGTCTGGAACGTATCCATTTTTGGAATATTTGTTTTGTTTCCTTAAATATGAGGTAACTTTGCTGTTTAAGGCGTTTTTATTAGTCTTCCATTTGACTGTCTTGAGAACAGTGAAATGTTGACTTGTTATTAAGAAGCCTGTCTGCAAATGCAGCGGTGACGCAAGTCCCGGAATGCAAGACTGACGTTCACCACGACACGTGTGCGTCACGTTGTGTACGTCTTCAGTATGTACATGATTTCCACTTCTATTTATCAGATAAGAGTCGATAACCGCGTCCGGTGGTACACAAGCGCATGCAGGTGAACGCAATCACACAAGAACTCACAAGCATTTACACACAAGGACTCACACACAGGCACTCATACAAGCAGTCATGCACATGCACTCATACACAAGCACTCATACACAAGCACTCAAACACGCACACACAGCGCCCTCTCTATCATCGGAAGCTCATCTAGAGAGGATACTGTCAGTACAGTCCCTTGTATCAACACATTCGTCAGGACAGTATCCAGCGCTAGCATGGAATCCAAATCTGCTCATGTGTGTATGAGACCTCACGAAGGTTCAGACCCAGTACCAACTCTTTCCCCTTTTATCTTGGCCATTTAAACCTTGGCCTAGAACATGCTTTCCCATGACCTGACTCGAGAGGACCCAGCCGTGACCTGACCTGACCCCGAGATAACCCAGATCGATTCCAACCAGGGTCACCAGACTCCGCCTGACCCAGCCTCTCTCCTAACAACACACCCTGACACTGACTTGGTCTCAACGCATCTTAAGAAGATATGAAAGAAAAAACTCGGATATTAAACGCCCAAATTGTTGAAAGTTTTTTTAATAGAAAGAACACAAATATTTTCTTACATAGAATATTATGATATTAAGACGAGGATGGTGGGGGGTGGGGGTGTCAGAGGCCCTGATCTCTCATTCATCACCATGTCATGGTGCCACCACGCCCCTTGTCAACAATAATGAACCTTATATTCCCTTGCTTCAAGGTTCACGTTCCTCCACAGGCTGCTGGGAGTCACGCACCAGCCAATTATAAGATGAAATTGACACCTGCCATCGTTCTGCCGGATGGAGGGATTTGTGCGTGGGGTAAGTCAGCAGCTGCTTGTGGGGTGTCTGCTGCCACTCTTGTCTGCAGGAGGGTAGTAAACAACACAGCCTCGCAAGTTCTGTGTGTTTTATTAACATGGTTTGCAGCCAATTTCTCAGACAGAATGAGCACTGCGGCAGGCCTACTGGCCTGCTGCAAGGTCATCCTTGCAAGGTCATCTATGAAAGTTCACGGAGAAGTGCTTACCACAGGGGTCATGCAACACCTGGGGAATGGGAGGCAATCAGGTTTGATCTGAGGAAGGGGAGAGAAGCTGTCGTAAAGAGCCTACGTCTAATTCTCGGATGCTCTTTAAAGCTGAAGACCTTTTGATCCAAGGAACTTGAGCTAATTTTCTGCTTCCTCGAATTAAAACCAGGTGCTGTATGACCCCCTCCCCCTGGGGTTGAGGGCTTCTTCATGCTATCTGAAGGATGTTTTCTAAGGTCACCGCCCCCGCTACCAGACCAGTCCTGGCGGTGTGTCAGGGAGGGATGCTACACTGGTGGTGTGTCAGGGAGGGATGCTACACTGGTGGTGTGTCAGGGAGGGATGCTACACTGGTGGTGTGTCAGGGAGGGATGCTACACTGGTGGTGTGTCAGGGAGGGATGCTACACTGGTGGTGTGTCAGGGAGGGATGCTACACTGGTGGTGTGTCAGGGAGGGATGCTACACTGGTGGTGTGTCAGGGAGGGATGCTACACTGGTGGTGTGTCAGGGAGGGATGCTACACTGGTGGTGTCAGGGAGGGATGCTACACTGGTGGTTGTCAGGGAGGGATGCTACACTGGTGGTGTGTCAGGGAGGGATGCTACACTGGTGGTGTGTCAGGGAGGGATGCTACACTGGTGGTGTGTCAGGGAGGGATGCTACACTGGCGGTGTGTCAGGGAGGGATGCTACACTGGCGGTGTGTCAGGGAGGGATGCTACACTGGGGTGTGTCAGGGAGGGATGCTACACTGGTGGTGTGTCAGGGAGGGATGCTACACTGGTGGTGTGTCAGGGAGGGATGCTACACTGGTGGTGTGTCAGGGAGGGATGCTACACTGGTGGTGTGTCAGGGAGGGATGCTACACTGGTGGTGTGTCAGGGAGGGATGCTACACTGGTGGTGTGTCAGGGGGATGCTACACTGGTGGTGTCAGGGAGGGATGCTACACTGGTGGTGTGTCAGGGAGGGATGCTACACTGGTGGTGTGTCAGGGAGGGATGCTACACTGGTGGTGTGTCAGGAGGATGCTACACTGGTGGTGTGTCAGGGAGGGATGCTACACTGGTGGTGTGTCAGGGAGGATGCTACACTGGTGGTGTGTCAGGGAGGGATGCTACACTGGTGGTGTGTCAGGGAGGGATGCTACACTGGTGGTGTGTCAGGGAGGGATGCTACACTGGTGGTGTGTCAGGGAGGGATGCTACACTGGTGGTGTGTCAGGGAGGGATGCTACACTGGTGGTGTGTCAGGGAGGGATGCTACACTGGTGGTGTGTCAGGGAGGGATGCTACACTGGTGGTGTCAGGGAGGGATGCTACACTGGTGGTGTGTCAGGGAGGGATGCTACACTGGTGGTGTGTCAGGGAGGGATGCTACACTGGTGGTGTGTCAGGGAGGGATGCTACACTGGTGGTGTGTCAGGGAGGGGTGCTACACTGGTGGTGTGTCAGGAGGGATGCTACACTGGTGGTGTCAGGGAGGGATGCTACACTGGTGGTGTGTCAGGGAGGGATGCTACACTGGTGGTGTCAGGGAGGGATGCTACACTGGAGGTGTGTCAGGGAGGGATGCTACACTGGTGGTGTGTCAGGGAGGGATGCTACACTGGTGGTGTGTCAGGGAGGGATGCTACACTGGTGGTGTGTCAGGGAGGGATGCTACACTGGTGGTGTGTCAGGGAGGGATGATACACTGGTGGTGTGTCAGGGAGGGATGCTACACTGGTGGTGTCAGGGAGGGATGCTACACTGGTGGTGTGTCAGGGAGGGATGATACACTGGTGATGTGTCAGGGAGGGATGCTACACTGGTGGTGTGTCAGGGAGGGATGCTACACTTGTGATGTGTCAGGGAGTGATGCTACACTGGTGGTGTGTCAGGGAGGGATGATACACTGGTGGTGTGTCAGGGAGGGATGATACACTCACTGGTGGTGTATCAGGGAGGGATGATAAACTCACTGGTGGTGTGTCAGGGAGGGATGATACACTCACTGGTGGTGTGTCAGGGAGGGATGATAAATTCACTGGTGGTGTATCAGGTAGGGATGATAAATTCACTGGTGGTGTATCAGGGAGGGATGATACACTCACTGGTGGTGGTCTTGAGTGATACTTGAGGCACTCTGGAGTGGTTGCCTTGAGTTCTCCTCCAGATACACTCAACCAAGCACGCACTTCTCTCACCACCACCACGACCACCCACTGCAGCTGCAGTGGGTGGTGGTGATGGTAAGGCAGTTGTGGTGGTATAGTGGTTGTGGTGGTATAATGGTTGTGGTTGTATAGTGGTTGTGGTGGTATAGTGGTTGTGGTGGTATAATGGTTGTGGTGGTATAGTGGTTGTGGTGGTATAATGGTTGTGGTGGTATAGTGGTTGTGGTGGTATAGTGGTTGTTGTGGTATAGTGGTTGTGGTGGTATAGTGGTTGTGGTGGTATAGTGGTTGTGGTGGTATAATGGTTGTGGTGGTATAGTGGTTGTGGTGGTATAGTGGTTGTTGTGGTATAGTGGTTGTGGTGGTATAGTGGTTGTGGTGGTATAATGGTTGTGGTGGTATAGTGGTTGTGGTGGTATAGTGGTTGTGGTGGTATAGTGGTTGTGGTGGTATAATGGTTGTGGTGGTATAGTGGTTGTGGTGGTATATTGGTTGTGGTAGTGTGGAGGCTGTGGTGGTTCTTGTGGTAGTGTGGTGGTTGTGATAGTAGTTATGGTGGTAGTGCGGTTAAAGTGGCATCAGTTACGACGACGAAGAACAAGCAACACCACCACCACCACAACAACAACCACCACCACCACCACCACCACAACAACAACAACAACCGCCACCACCACAACAACAATGTTACCTGGAGGGTGTTCCGGGGGTCAACGCCCCCGTGGCCCAGTCCTTGACCAGGCCTCCCGGTGGATCAGGGCCTAATCAACCAGGCTGTTACTGCTGGCCGCACGTAGTCCAACGTACGAACCACAGCCGCCCGACTGATCAGGTACTGACTTTAGGTATCGGTCCAGCTCCTCTTGAAGGCAACCAGGGGTGTGTTGGTAATTCCCCTTATTCCTGGTAGGAGGCCGTTGAACAGTCTTGGGCCCCGGACACTTATTGTGTTTTCTCTTAGTATACTAATAGTGCCCCAACTTTTCATTGGGGGGATGTCGAACCGTCTGCTTTTTTTTTTTTTTTGCATTCGTAGGGAATGATTTGTGTGTGCAGATTTGGGACCAGTCCCTCTAGGATTTTTCTGGACTGGCCGCAGTTCTACATACAGGACACTGAAAGTTTCTGAAGAGGGTATTACTGGGGCTGTGTGTTCACGGCCCAGCATGGCAGTGAACACACACATAAATGTAGAAAAGAGACAAATGATGAAGAATTAATACAACGTAGTGGTGAAAACCTACCCACGTCTCCTACCCACTCCACCTACCCACTCCACCTAGCCACTCCACCTACCCACTCCACCTACCCACACGTACTCTACAAGATGGAGCTCTGTCACTACAGTAATGGTTAACATTATCGTCCAGATGAATTAAACACATATGCAACACCTGGCTATCTTTACTTTGAGGATGTTTCGCCAACAGAGGCTTTATCAGTTCGAAACATGATGTAGGAAGACAGTAGACAATGGGGTAATCAGTCTCTCAGCCTGACAGCGGCTAAAATAAGGATAGCCAGGTGTTGCATCTGTATCTAATTCCTTATCTTGTCCGTATTGTATACCATTATTTTAGGGGAGAGGCAGGGGAAAGGGAGGTGAAGCTAGGGAGGGAGAGAGGCAGGGGGAGCGGGAAGGTGAGACAGGGAAGCGGAAATACGTGGTTGTAGACCTGGGGGTGACTGCTGGTCATTCCTCGTAAGGACAACCCACCACTCTCTGCCATTCTCCTCCTCATTCTCCTTCCTCTTTCTTCCCCTTCCCTTCTCTCCCCCACTATATATTTCCTCCCCCCTCCCTCTTTCTTCTTCATACCCCTCTTAAATTTTCTCTTCATTCGCCTGACTCTTCTCTCTTAAATAACAATCACGTGAGTTATTTAAGGGTCAGTGAGGTTTCGCACTACCAAGAACATTTGGCTCACACCCGAAAGCACCCGGGTTCAATTTTTAGGCGGTGCGAGACGATCAGGCCACCATATGGGGAGGCCTGGTCGGGGACCGGGGCGCAGGAGCAGTGACCAACCTTACAAACAACCACAGGTAACCTGCATCTAAGAATGTGTGTAAGGGTCGTATCCAGTAGAGACATAGTGAACCTTCACGATGATAGGAACCAAGTCTTGCAGTGGGTCACTGACCACTTTATAATGGTGGTGATAGTAATTTCAAGCAGTGGGTCACTGACCACTTGATGACAACGTGAATAGAATTCAAGTACTCTGATGTTGATAAATTAAGAACATAAGAAAGAAGAAACATTGCGGCAGACCTACTGACCCATGCGAGGCAGGTCCAAGTAAAGAGTGAAACGGATTTCAAGACAAACTTTAATCATACAATAAGTGTCCGGGGCCCAAGACTATTTAGCAGCCTCCCACTAGGCATAAGGGGAATTAACAAGAGCCAATAGACCCCTGGCTGCTTTCAAGAGGGAGCTGGACAGATACCTAAAGTCGGTACCTCGATCAGCCGGGCTGTGGTTCGTACGTTGGACTACGTGCGGCCAGCAGTAACAGCCTGGTTGATCAGGTCCTGATCCACGGTGAGGCCTTGTCAAGGACTCTACCTGGGAAAACTGCAGGTAGGTAGGTACTCTGTTATGGATAAATTGAGGAAGTAAAGAGTGAAACGGATTTCAAGGCAACCAGGAATCATACAGTAGGGAGGTGGTGGTGGTGCAACACTGTCCTGCAACACTGTCAAGGGCTTCACACACTGCAAGTTGTCTTCTTTTGTTTATACTTGAGAGTTATTTTCATTTTGTGTCCGTGCAATGATTGTTTACCTCTTCTTGATATTGATGGTTTAGGCTCGTCTAGTGTACACCTCTGCTCACACCAAGTACCTCTGTTCACACCAAGTACCTCTGTTCACACCAAGTACCTCTGTTCACACCAAGTACCTCTGTTCACACCAAGTACCTCTGTTCACACCAAGTACCTCTGTTCACACCAAGTACCTCTGTTCACACCAAGTACCTCTGTTCACACCAAGTACCTCTGTTCACACCAAGTACCTCTGCTCACACCAAGTACCTCTGTTCACACCAAGTACCTCTGTTCACACCAAGTACCTCTGCTCACACCAAGTACCTCTGTTCACACCAAGTACCTCTGTTCACACCAAGTACCTCTGCTCACACACAGTACCTCTGCTCACACAGTACCTCTGCTCACACAAGTACCTCTGCTCACACCAGTACCTCTGCTCACACAAGTACCTCTGCTCACACACAGTACCTCTGCTCACAACAGTACCTCTGCTCACACACAGTACCTTGCTCACACAAGTACCTCTGCTCACACCAGTACCTCTGCTCACACACAGTACCTCTGCTCACACAAGTACCTCTGCTCACACACAGTACCTATGCTCACACCAAGTACCTCTGCTCACACAGTACCTCTGCTCACACACAGTACCTCTGCTCACACACAGTACCTCTGCTCACACAAGTACCTCTGCTCACACAGTACCTCTGCTCACACACAGTACCTCTGCTCACACCAGTACCTCTGCTCACACAGTACCTCTGCTCACACAAGTACCTCTGCTCACACCAGTACCTCTGCTCACACAAGTACCTCTGCTCACACCAGTACCTCTGCTCACACAAGTACCTTGCTCACACAGTACCTCTGCTCACACACAGTACCTTGCTCACACAAAAGTACCTTGCTCACACACAGTACCTCTGCTCACACACAGTACCTATGCTCACACAAGTACCTCTGCTCACACCAGTACCTCTGCTCACACAGTACCTCTGCTCACACCAGTACCTTGCTCACACCAAGTACCTCTGCTCACAGTACCTCTGCTCACACACAGTACCTCTGCTCACACAAGTACCTCTGCTCACACACAGTACCTCTGCTCACACACAGTACCTCTGCTCACACAAGTACCTTCTCACACAAGTACCTCTGCTCACACAAGTACCTTGCTCACACCAGTACCTCTGCTCCACCAAGTACCTCTGCTCACACACAGTACCTCTGCTCACACAGTACCTCTGCTCACACACAGTACCTCTGCTCACACACAGTACCTCTGCTCACACCAAGTACCTCTGCTCACACAAGTACCTCTGCTCACACCAAGTACCTCTGCTCACACCAAGTACCTCTGCTCACACCAAGTACCTCTGCTCACACACAGTACCTCTGCTCACACAGTACCTCTGCTCACACAGTACCTCTGCTCACACACAGTACCTATGCTCACACACAGTACCTATGCTCACACACAGTACCTATGCTCACACACAGTACCTATGCTCACAACAGTACTTGCTCACACAGTACCTATGCTCACACACAGTACCTATGCTCACACACAGTACCTCTGCTCACACACAGTACCTATGCTCACACACAGTACCTATGCTCACACACAGTACCTATGCTCACACACAGTACCTATGCTCACACAAGTACCTCTGCTCACACACAGTACCTCTGCTCCACACAGTACCTATGCTCACACACAGTACCTCTGCTCACACAGTACCTCTGCTCACACACAGTACCTCTG
Organism: Cherax destructor; assembly: GCA_009830355.1. Taxonomy (NCBI): domain Eukaryota; kingdom Metazoa; phylum Arthropoda; class Malacostraca; order Decapoda; family Parastacidae; genus Cherax; species Cherax destructor. The sequence continues at coordinate 11,984 of WNWK01007244.1, read as the reverse complement.
CTCACACACAGTACCTATGCTCACACAGTACCTATGCTCACACACAGTACCTCTGCTCACACACAGTACCTCTGCTCACACACAGTACCTCTGCTCACACACAGTACCTCTGCTCACACACAGTACCTATGCTCACACACAGTACCTCTGCTCACACACAGTACCTCTGCTCACACACAGTACCTCTGCTCACACACAGTACCTCTGCTCACACACAGTACCTATGCTCACACACAGTACCTCTGCTCACCACAGTACCTCTGCTCACACACAGTACCTCTGCTCACACACAGTACCTCTGCTCACACAGTACCTCTGCTCACACACAGTACCTCTGCTCACACACAGTACCTATGCTCACACACAGTACCTATGCTCACACACAGTACCTATGCTCACACCAAGTACCTATGCTCACACCAGTACCTCTGCTCACACACAGTACCTCTGCTCACACACAGTACCTCTGCTCACACAGTACCTCTGCTCACACAGTACCTCTGCTCACACAGTACCTCTGCTCACACACAGTACCTCTGCTCACACAGTACCTCTGCTCACACACAGTACCTCTGCTCACACAGTACCTCTGCTCACACACAGTACCTCTGCTCACACAGTACCTCTGCTCACACACAGTACCTTTGCTCAGCTTGGTCTCTTCACCTCTCTCTCATCTCCTTCAGCGACGTCCACAGTTTTCCAAGGTTCACTGCCACCATTAACACCAACAGTAACCTCCTGACGGTACTAATCTCCACCACTGACTGTTTTGAGCTCCCTACTTACCTGGAGTCTATCAGGAGGGTGTTCCGGGGGTCAACGCCCCCGCCGCCCAGTCCTTGACCAGGCCTCCCGGTGGAACAGGGCTTGATCAATCAGACTGTTTGCTGGCCGCACGTAGTCCAACGTACGAACCACAGCCCGACTGATCAGGTACTGACTTTAGGTGTCTGTCCAGCTCCCTCTTGAAGGCAGCAGGGGTCTATTGGTAATTCCCCTTATTCCTGGTGGGGGGGGGCTGTTGAACAGTCTTGGGCCCTGGACACTTATTGTGATTTCTCTTAGTGTACTCATAGCGCCCCTACTTTTTATTGGTAGTAATATATTGCACGGTCTGCCCCGTCGTTTGCTTTCGTAGGGAGTGATTTCTGTGTGCAGATTTGGGACCAGTCCCTCTAGGATTTTCCAGGTGTAACCCTCCTCTCTCTATCTCCCTCTCTTTATGTCATCACCTCTCCCTCGCTCTGTGTCATCACCTCTCCCTCGCTCTGTGTCATCACCTCTCCCTCGCTCTGTGTCATCACCTCTCCCTCGCTCTGTCAGTCCTTGATGTAGGAGTACAAGTTGCCAGGGTTGGGGCTCGCTATAAACAGTGCAAGTTATGACGTCTGGCAATAACTGGTGGAAGTCTAGGTTACTCAAGTTACTAGACCTGGTACTATCTGCAGGTTGTATTCACGTGTTTATACAGTGGTATTGTTCAGGGGATTGGTACACATGTAGTGTATAGGTGATTGGTACACAGGTAGTGTATAGGTGATTGGTACATAGGTAGTGTATAGGTGATTGGTAAACAGGTAGTGTACAGGTGATTGGTACACAGGTAGTGTATAGGTGATTGGTACACAGGTAGTGTACAGGTGATTGGTATACTGGCAGTGTATAGGTGATTGGTACACAGGTGATTGGTAGTGTACAGATTAAACGAGGCTTTAATAACCCTCTAGTAGTCGATAAGATTTCAACCCACACACTGCTAACAAGTTCTTAGGGCTGGGACTACCCGATGATTGTACTAGTTCCATTGGTTACATTCTTCTGAGTACAAGTTCCTAGAGTTCAGCCACTGTAGAATCAGGCCTGGTCAGGGCCGTGACTGACTATGAGGCTGACGTATAACAGCAGTGCCGCTGACAGCAGCACTGACCCTGGATAACCTCTCTCGGCACCCTGGCACTGTAGAGAGAGAACCAGACCAAGAGTGCCACTGCTCATAAATAACCAGCGTGCGACTGGTGGACTAAGATTTATGGAGAAAGGACCTAGACTAGAAGCTGCTAATGAAGGATTAGGAGGCCCACTTAGGAAGGTTCTTCATGGCCGACACCACAACACACAACCCAGCCAGATACCATCTTTTCACCGCCGCTGACAGGCTCAGGATATACAGCCGGTTAAAGCATGATTCATGGCTAATGTTTGTAACCAGAGACTAGTTTGGCATGCATGCTCTTACTACCGCTACTTAGTGGTGTACGCCTGTGAGGCGCCGATCTTGGTGATATATATACACGTGTATATATATATATATATATATATATATATATATATATATATATATATAAAGTGGATAAAAAGGCTTCAAGGAAGAATATTTGGATTTCTTAATGAAGCTATTTGAATATTCCACTTCCCCTACCACCCCATCTATTTATTCTTTTTTACCAATAGGTATATTTTATTACATAATATGGTACAAAAGATAGAGATACATTGTTGATATAAAGATGGCATATACAGTAAACGAGGTGTGAGATATACATGTTTAGTACATATTGTTACGTGTTTGTCATTTATTATAATGTGAAAATTCATTCAGCGCCCCAGCACGAGCTGGGGCGCGTGCCCAAAATACAGCAGGCATTACCCCTCTGAACAGCAGCGCTGAGTCGCTGGAATAAAAAGCTAGTTGCCCTGGGATCCCTAGTTACCCTGATGAGTCTTTTGCCCAGCTCCTTGAGGAACTTAGATGCACTCTATTCCCATGAGCCAAGGGTCTCCGAGCCTATGGGAACAAACATATAATGATGGGCAAGTTCCCCGTATTTTCTAAACTTTTGGGACTCCCTGAAGCTGGCAGCTGCCTTCCCACCAACTCCATTTCCAAACAAGTTTTCAACATTTTTTCTAAGACCTCATTCCGAGTATCCACCTCCACATCCACCACCATCAAGGACATTACCAGTAACAGACAGGAAAAGCTTCAATCCACGGCAGGGGTATACACAATCCCTTGTAATGGCTGCAGCAAATTATACGTTGGCGAAACATCCAGAGACCTACAAACACGCATTTCAGAACACCAGTACGCAGGCAGATCTGACGACTCAAGAAATGCCTGTGTTCAACACCGAAATTTACACAACCATTTAATCAACTACAGAAACGCAAGACTCATCGCCAGAGAAGACAACACGCAATACCGAAGAATCCTAGAATCATCACTCATCTGTATATCCAACAACTTCAACCAGAACAACGGCTTCTACAACATAGCTGAACCTATTGCCAAGAAACTTCTCAAGAATGGTACACTGCAGGTCCTTTAAGTCACACAATGTTTTCAACTATCACACTACTTTTAAGACTGTCACATGCAGCTTTCTCCACCTGACCCAGCATTCTCCACCTGACTGTACCCTATATATATCTCCATGTTGCTCATTTTCCAGGTAGATCTGTCTGTGACTCGATAAAGCCCACTGCGTGGGCGAAACGTTGTCAATAAAGGATCACATTATACTGCTTATGTGTTTATTTTTTCTCTCTTTATTGAACTTATGTTTTCTCCCTTCATCCTGATTCCCCTACAGTGATACCCCTCCTCCTCCCTGATACCCCTTCCTCTAATGCCCTTACCCCTGATACCCCTCCCCTGATTCCCCTCTCCCTGATACCCCTTCCCCTGATACTCCTCCCCTGATACACCTCCCCCTGATACACCTCCCCCTGATACTCCTCCCCCTGATACTCCTCCCCCTGTTACCCCTTCCCCTGATACACCTCTCCACCCTCACCGTATCTTTGTGTTGTGGTGTGGGCTGGTGCTTGGTGGTGTGGGTTGGTGCTTGAGAGCAACCCATGACGAAGTGGAACTACCCATGATGAGGAAGGGGCAGGGGGGGCAAAGCTGGCTGGTAGCATTCTTGTGGGTCGTTGAAGTGGTTGCCCCGTGGGGACTGTTAGATTGTATAGGCTGACATGCAAGCACCAGCCCACACCATCTGTCAGTGCCCACGGGGCAAGCACCCCAACAGCCCACAAGAATGCTGCCTACCCATTGCCCTGCTGCCCCTTCCTCGTCATGGATAGTTGCATTTCTTCATGGGTAATCCCATTTCGTCATAGGTAGTACCTCCAGGTTTTGGGTGGTACCATCTGGTCATGGGTCATACCATCTGATCATGGGTCATACCATCTAGTCATGGGTCGTACCGTCTTGGGCTTTCACCATTCATTGGTAACGCAGAAATTTCCGACGTTTTTTACTGACGTCGCAAGTCAACTATTGAGTGAGTGATAGTGAATGTTTCCTTTTTTGGGTCACCTTACCTTGGTGGGGGATGATGGGTGTGTTTATTATTATATATTATTACAATTATTATTATTATTATTTTGAAGCAGTAAATAGGTAAATGGACATATGGAAATGCGAGGTAATCAGACTGAGGGACTGATTACCTCAAACTCCTCATCTTCCACCGTTCTCTGCACTGGACTGAAGAAGCCACTGGCTGGCGAAACGTTTCCAGAATAGAATATATCCCCTAAATGTTGCTTAAGTGTTTCATTTATCAACTTGTATGTTTTTCAAACTATTGATTCACACCACACAAGGACTATCGTAGTCGCGTTGACGAAGTTCGTGTGGGTTTAGAGACTGCCGTACTCTTCACCTAGTTGATGGCCTCCTCCTGCGAGTCCAATGTATGTCATGCGAACTCATAGCAATGAGGTATGTTAGCTAGCAGTGACAGCCTGGTTGATCAGGTCCTAATCCACCATCTTGAAAAGCATAAATTAATCAATGAATCTCAGCACGATTTTACAAAAGGGCGTTCCTGCCTTACAAATTTAATAACTTTTTTTCACTAAGGTATTTGAGGAGGTAGATCATGGTAATGAATATGATGTTGTGTAAATGGACTTCAGTAAGGCTTTTGATAGAGTCCCACATCAGAGACTATTGAGGAAAATTAAGGCACACGGAATAAGAGGAGAAATTTTTTCCTGGATAGAGGCATGGTTGACAAATAGGCAGCAGAGAGTTTGCATAAATGGGGAGAAATCAGAGTGGGGAAGTGTCACAAGCGGTGTTCCACAGGGGTCAGTATTGGGCCCCTTGTTGTTCACAATCTACATAAACGACATAGATGAGGGAATAAATAGCGACATAAGCAAGTTTGCCGATGACACCAAAATAGGCCGTCCAATTCATTCAAATGAGGACATTAGAGCACTCCAGGAAGATTTGAATAGACTGATGCATTGGTCGGAGAAGTGGCAGATGCAGTTTAATATAGATAAATGCAAAGTTCTAAATATTGGACAGGACAATAACCATGCCACATATAAACTAAATAATATAGATCTTAATACTACTGATTGCGAAAAGGATTTAGGAGTTCTGGTTAGCAGTAATCTAAAACCAAGACAGCAGTGCATAAGTGTTCGCAATAAAGCGAACAGAATCCTTGGCTTCATATCAAGAAGCATAAATAATAGGAGTCCTCAGGTTGTTCTTCAACTCTATATATCCTTGGTTAGGCCTCATCTAGATTATGCTGCACAGTTTTGGTCACCGTATTACAGAATGGATATAAATGCTCTGGAAAACGTACAAAGGAGGATGACTAAGTTGATTCCATGTATCAGAAATCTTCCCTATGAGGATAGACTTATGGCCCTGAATCTGCACTCTCTAGAAAGACGTAGAATTAGGGGGGATATGATTGAGGTGTATAAATGGAAAACAGGAATAAATAAAGGTGATGTAAATAGCGTGCTAAAAATATCTAGTATTGACAGGACTCGCAGCAATGGCTTTAAGTTGGATAAATTCAGATTCAGGAAGGATATAGGAAAGCTTTGGTTTGGTAATAGAGTTGTCGATGAGTGGAACAAACTCCCGAGTACAGTTATAGAGGCTAAAACGTTGTGTAGTTTTAAAAATAGGCTAGATAAATATATGAGTGGGTGCGGGTGGGTGTGAGTTAGACCTGACTAGTTTGTGCTACTAGGTCAGATGCCGTGCTCCTTCCTTAAGTGGATGTAACCTGACCTGGCTGGGTCGGGGCATTGGCTTAAGCCGGTGGGAGACTTGGACCTGCCTCGCATGGGCCAGTAGGCCTGCTGCAGTGTTCCTTCTTTCTTATGTTCTTATGTTCTTAAAGGACACAAGTGTAACTAATGCGACATTGTATTGTGGTAACGTTTCGCCCTCCAGGAGCTTTGTCAAGCCGGCTCCTCTCTCCTATGTACGGGTTATTTGTGTATGGGGGTCGAGTACCAGTAGTCACTTAGACTTATCCTGTAGCTTTTCCAAGTCTGTCTGTAGCATTTATTTCTGTCCAGTTTTATTTTTTTAACTAGCTTAGCATCATCTGCGAACACGGGTACGTCAGATTGTTGCCTCCGGCTTGCCGTTCAAGAATAACACAAACACTACTGGTCCCAGAACTGATCCTTATAGAACCCTCACTTGTCGTATATGCCGTTCTTTTACCTCCTGGACAATTACCATATTTCGCGGCTTATAAGACTCGGCTTATAAGAATTGTTTTATGAATGGTTCAGAGAACCGACAAGTTGTTAAATTAGACACATATGCAACACTTGGGTATCTTTATTGTGGAAACGTTTCGCCACACAGTGGCTTCATCAGTCCAATACAAAGAAGAAAGTAGTAATAAAAGGAGGAGTTTGAGGTAATCAGTCCCTCGGCCTGGAGTCGATGTGTTTAGTCCATCAATCTTGAAGTAAATACAATATAAGGCAAATAGAAGTTGCTTATATACTGTAGACAGGTGAGATGAAGCAGGAGGAGGCGGGGTCATAGTGGTATCATCCACTAGTCGAAGTAAGTCCTTGTCCAAAGGTTTGGACAAATGTTGAAGAATCCCTTTGTATCAAGATCCCAAGAAGTTGCTGTGTCAGACAGGATGTAGATGAATGGTTCAGAGAACCGACAAGTTGTTAAATTAGACACATATGCAACACTTGGGTATCTTTATTGTGGAAACGTTTCGCCACACAGTGGCTTCATCAGTCCAATACAAAGGGATTCTTCAACATTTGTCCAAACCTTTGGACAAGGATTTACTTCGACTAGTGGATGATACCACTATGACCCCGCCTCCTCCTGCTTCATCTCACCTGTCTACAGTATATAAGCAACTTCTATTTGCCTTATATTGTATTTACTTCAAGATTGATGGACTAAACACATCGACTCCAGGCCGAGGGACTGATTACCTCAAACTCCTCCTTTTATTACTACTTTCTTCTTTATATTGGACTGATGAAGCCACTGTGTGGCGAAACGTTTCCACAATAAAGATACCCAAGTGTTGCATATGTGTCTAATTTAACAACTTGTCGGTTCTCTGAACCATTCATCTACATCCTGTCTGACACAGCAACTTCTTGGGATCTTGATACAAAGGGATTCTTCAACATTTGTCCAAACCTTTGGACAAGGACTTACTTCGACTAGTGGATGATACCACTATGACCCCGCCTCCTCCTGCTTCATCTCACCTGTCTACAGTATATAAGCAACTTCTATTTGCCTTATATTGTATTTACTTCAAGATTGATGGACTAAACACATCGACTCCAGGCCGAGGGACTGATTACCTCAAACTCCTCCTTTTATTACTACTTTCTTCTTTGTATTGGACTGATGAAGCCACTGTGTGGCGAAACGTTTCCACAATAAAGATACCCAAGTGTTGCATATGTGTCTAATTTAACAAGAATTGTTTTAGTTTCAGTGGCTCGGCGTCGGACGTAACTGGGAGAGCTACAGCCCACCCCACACCCCAAACTTATAGCTCCCGTCACTGACCTTCAGTTTATAGGACGCAGGTGATTTTTGGAGACATTTTATGGGGAAAAATACGTCTAATAAGCCGCGAAATACGGTACTCTTTGTTTTTGCCTGCTGCTCCAGCTTATTTCTCAGTCTCTTGTTCAGTAGTATGTCAAAAGCTTTCTTACAGTCCAGGAATATGCGGTGCTCCCATCCTGCTCTCTCTCTCTCTCTCTCGCCTCACTTGTCATAGACCTCAAGCAGGTTTGTGAGACAGGATTTCCCATCTCTAATACCTCGCTGGTGTTTATGGAGCCACTCTTCTCTAGCTGCTTCACCGCTCTTCTGCTGATCCTCTCCATAACCTGACGATGCATATCAGTGGCACTGGCCTGTAGTTGAATGTATACAAGTACATGTGTGCTCATGGACAAAAACAGTGAACACATAGGCGCCAGATGTTCCCTGGTCACTTGACATTTTAAGAGGAGCACATGAGAGTGCAGATATGTTGATGAGGCGTGTAGCTCTTGCCGCTGATGAGTTCTGCCTGGACTGACCTTTCACACACCCATTAAGATGTCAAAAAAAGAGAGTGGGGATTAATGGACTCATGACTGACATCATTTGACGCAAGTGGCACTTGCAGGGACACCATGCTGATAGCAGAGACATGGTATACCACGAGACACCGTCTCTACCCACAAGGGATACTTGTTGATAGCAGAGACATGATATACCACGAAACACCGTCCCTACCCGCTAGGAACACCCTGCTGATAGCAAAGATATGGTATACCACGAGACACCGTCCCTACCCAATAGGAACACCCTGCTGATAGCAAAGATATGGTATACCACGAGACACCGTCTCTCCTGCACAGCTGGGCTGGAATAGGCAAACCTGACAGATGGTAATTCCCAAGTAATAGTAACTCCAGCTCTGACGGAAGGAAACCGTTTTAAAGCTGCCATAGTTACTGAACACCTAGTGGAAATTTGAACGATATCGTCATAACTCTGCTGAGATCGTGCCAGCTCAGGCTGACACATTTCATTAGCTCATGCTGATACCCTTCCTTTGTGATGGAAAATGACAGGGAAGCATAGCAAGATTTTGTTCCCATAATGTAATTTATCATACAGAGAGCTGCAGGGTTCCCCACACTGTGTCTACCTGTAGGTTAAAGTAGACTTACCTCTGTGAGTGAAACGGTCCAGCACACTGACATCTCTGTGAGCTCACTGGCCCAGTACACTGACATCTCTGAACTCACTGGCCCAGTACACTGACATTGTGAGCTCACTGGCCCAGTACACTGACATTCTGTGAGCTCACTGGCCCCAGTACACTGACATCTCTGTGAGGTTACAACACTGGTGAATTCAACATCCAGAGCTCACAACACTGGTGAATTCAACACCCAGAGCTCACAACACTGGTGAATTCAACACCCAGAGCTCACAACACTGGGGAATTCAACACCCAGAGCTCACAACACTGGTGAATTCAACACCCAGAGCTCACAACACTGGTGAATTCAACACCCAGAGCTCACAACACAACACATTATCCTTACAGTGTTTGTCCAGCCAGCAATTTATACCAATCGCTCTGGACAGCCATTCATTTGCAACACCCCTTCTTGGCAAAATGCCACATATAACAGGGCGCCCCCCCTTCTTCCTAATTATGTCTATTGCTGTCCTGTACCTTCTAACTAAATCCTCACTTCTACGCTTGCCGACATCATTGCCTCCAGCACTGAGGCAGATAATAGGATTGATCCCATTACCGTTCATGATGTTGTCAAGCCAGCTAACAATATCCTCCATCCCAGCCCCAGGAAAGCAAATCCTCTGTCTCCTACTTCTATCTTTCAAGCAGAAGGCCCTATCCATGTACCTAATCTGACTATCCCCAACAAGAACAATGTTCTTACCTTCCTTGGTGTTGTTCGTCGTGATGTTCCAGTAGTCAACTCACATTCATCGGGTAGCACCGAGAATCGGTTCGATGTTTCCACAACAGGTTCCTGGTTCTTCGTTGATTCTACCTCTCCATCCGTCCTAAAAATATTAACAAAAAGGAATTTTATAGAGCATAACTATAGTTTTACATACAGAAAACAATGAGAAATAAATATAAATGACTAATAAAATGGTTAAATGAACATTTAACATCACTTTTACCTTTATTGAAGACTCTTGTTGGCGTATGGAAGACGGCGAGGAGGGGAAAGGGAGGAGAGGTTATTGTTTGAAAGGGGAATGCCTCTTCATAAGGACTTTAGGTATCTAGGCCCTATCCGGGGTTACTTCCCTTCTTTGTCTTTTACTAGCACCAGGACCAGCTTGAGTTACTGGACCCATGTCACACAAAAAATCTCTCCAGAGAGGTCTGTTTCTGGCGTCTCTAAGATTTGCCTAAAATGGGACAAGGCATAGTTATTGAACATGTTGCAGACACGGCTTGCAACAGCTTGTATTAATATTGGTAGAATTACCGACAATATGTTAAGTAAAAGGACACAAATGCAACTAATGTGACATTTTATTATGGCAACGTTTCACTCTCCAGGAGCTTTGTCAAGCCGTTACAAACTATACATGGACACAGAGGGTATATATATGCTCATAGTGAGGTGTAATACTACTAGTGGTGGTGGTAGTAGTAGAGACATAAGTTGTAGTAGTAGTAATACAATAAGGAAGAACAATCAACTTGCACATGAGGAAAAGGTGAAAGCAATTACTTGGGTAGCACAAAAATATAGGTTAGACAAATATTTCTGTTGGAGGTTGGATTAGAGAAGACCTGTATCAGTGTTCCACCTCTGCCAAGTTCTTTGTGTAGTATAGCAGGAGAGACTATGTGATGGCAGGGTTTACTGTTTTCAGGAGGATTCTTGCTAAGACTTCAGAGATGGTAAAGCTGCCTTTGTTTTGTTTAACTGTGCTAGAAACAGCGATAAGTGCTGATTCAAGGCACTTGCGTCGTTAGGATGATATTTCTCCACAAAACTTTGCAACTCACTCCACTTTGCACACATGTCCTTAATCACTGAAGAAGGCACATTCTCCCCTCTCTCTTCCTCCTCCTCTGAAGCAATTTCCTCAGCTGTGATCTGTTGCTGTTCCAGTTGAAGATCTTGCAGCTCTTCAGTGGTTAGCTCTTCCCTGTGGTCCTTCACCAACTCTTCCACTTTCCCACTTTGCTACGAGTTCTTTCTTGAATTCTATCATGTTTTTCACCTTTTTTATCAAAGAGCTGGCACTCAGAACTTTCTTTGGCCCCATGGTGGCGTATTTAGCAGTCGCACTCAATAAACAACCACAAAAAACAATGTTTTATTAAGAAAAGTTTTAGGTGAACGCTCGGGGTAATACTCACTCAACGAGAAACAAAGCCAGACTGAGTCAGAACGCGTGGGATGCTTTGTGTGGGCGGGCAGGTGGACGCACGAAAACGTGGACAAATTGTCGACGAAAAAAGTCGTCGAAAACCGAATCCTACGAAAACCGAGGTTCCACTGTATATATATATATATATATATATATATATATATATATATATATATATATATATATATATATATATATATATATATATATATATATTGCATTTGTGTCCTTTTACTTAATAATTTACTTAATAATGTGTGTGTGTGTTGTGCCGAATAGGTAAAACTTGTGATTTTTGGCTTAAATAGCAACGCTCTTCTTGCCAAATAAAGCAAGCGAAAATTTGTGTATACAATAATTTTGCAAAAATCATTCTGAATCTAGCGAAAAAAATATATTTCAATGTGTTTGTTTATTATTAAATTATTGTAAACTTATCTAAAATATATTTAGTGTGATTAGGCTAAATTAAATTGAGCTTGTTATAATAAGGTTAGGTAAGTTTTCTAAGGTTCCTTTGATACAAAATTAATTTTTACATTAACATAAATGAAAAAATATATCTTTAAACGTATTAGATAAATCTTAACAATAACAGTAATCGAGTAACACAGGGTAATGATAGTAACAGAAATTGTGTAAAACAAAAGCTGAATATGAAAAAGATTCACAAGAAGATACATATCAATGTATTTTACACTAACTGTCGAAGCGCCAAAATAAAATTAACGAATTACGTTTGGTAGCATGTGCTGGGAACTTT